>ML792371.1:0-30539 GCA_009831015.1 Picea engelmannii
CTACAACAAGGAATTCACTTGTATTGGTGAGGAAGGGAAGCAAAGTAAAGTTTAAGGGATTGCAAGGCCTATATCAATCAAAGAAATTTCAGCCATGCAGTTCAAGAAGAGTTTCAAAAAAGGATGTTAGATTTATGCATCCCATATGGAAGAGCCAGCCAAAGATAAATCCCAATTATTGAAGACTATCCAGTCTTAAAAGAATGTTAGGATGTAAATGGAGAGATACTAGGGTTTCCACCAAAGAGAGATATTGATTTTCCATTGATTTGGTGCCAAGAGTTGCTCCAGTGTCCAAGACTCCTTATAGGATGAGAAAACCAAGGATAAAATAATTGCACATGTGATCCAGGTGGATATCGGTTGCCACCCACCTTTTCCAACTAGCTCAAAACAGTTTTCTAGCAATTTTGGTAATTTATTATTTTTAGCAGGTTTTAACTTCTGGGGCCATTTTGGGGCACTAAACGATGTTTTTTGGGAAAACAGGTTTGAATTATGAAATTTACTTTGATATTTTTCCTAAAATAAATCTCCTTGGTGATACCTTTCCAACGGGCTATCATACACCTAAAACGGAGATCGTATGCAAAAGTTATGACCCCGGGAAATTGATGTACTAACTTACCCAAACGAGGCCCACATGACTTTTGGCACTTCATCTCCTATGGTTAGGTTTTTGGATGTCTAGGGTTTTGGGCATTCCTGTATATTGTAAAAAGGCCTTTAGAGCCTCATTGTAATCATCTTCTTGTGAATGCGAGTAGCCGTCACATCTCTTCTCAGAGATAAGCTGGCACCATTCTAGTGAGTCTTTCACTCTGTATTTTTACAGTCTCTGTACATTTATTTCATTAATAGAAATCGTGTATTACTGTATATCTGTGTTTATGGTTTCATCTCTGATACATTTTTTTATATTATTGGATATCTGCGATATCTCTAGGTATTTCTTTTTTATATCTCCGCTCTCATTTCGTGTCGAAAATAATCTGGATCAATATGTAGCTTCAAGAAATTTTGAAGAAGGGGTATATATTCCCAAGTGTCCCACCTTGGGGTGCCCTAGTGCTATTTGTGAAGAATAAGGATGGAACCTTAGTCTATACATTAATTTCAAACATTTGAATAAGGTTACCATAAAGAACAAATATCATTTTCTAAAGATTGATGATCTATTTGATCAATTGAAAGATGAAAGGATATTTTCCAAGATTGACTTGATATTAGGCCATCATCATGTGAGAATCAAAGAGGAAGATATCATCAAGACAACATTCAGGAAAATATATGAACATTATGAGCTCATGGGGGTGCCATTTAGGCTATCAAATGCACCAATTGTCTTCATGTGTCTAATGAATGGAGTGTTTAGAGAGTTTCTAGACAAGTTTTTTATTGTTTTCTTGGACAATATATGAATATACTCAAATATAGAGGAGGAGAATCAGAAACACTTAAGTATGGTGCTACATGTATTGAGGTAACATTAGTAGTATGCCAAGCTTAGAAAGTGCTCATTTTTATCAGAGGAAAATCCATTATTTAGGCCATATTATTTCAGAGGAAGGGATAACAGTTGATCCCAAGAATATAGAAACCATTAGAGGATGTCCAACACCAAAGACTGCTACAAAGGTCAGATCATTTATGAGAATAGAAAGTTATTATAGAATATTTAGTGAATGATTTTCAAATAATTCACACCCAATGACTTATTTGCAAAAGAAGGGTGTGAAATTTGAATGGACTTCTGATTGTGAAGAAAGATTTCAACACTTGAATAATCTACTAACAAGTTAATCCGAATTAGATCTTGGAAAATATTTGTAAATGTTGTAAATATACATGTTTTCTTTATTTCCTTTTATTTTTTCTTCTGGCACAATGGGAAGATGAAACGAACAAATGTGATTGTTGGCTTTCCAAGAGCATCCCATTAAAATTAATGAGAGCATCGGTAGAGAAGGAAAGGAAGGGAGATGCAAGGAGAAAGAGGGAAGGACAATAGCAGAAATGGGAGCTCGAAGAGGGTAGCCTACTCAAAGTTGAGTGGATGAAGAAATTAATGTGCATGTTTGCTCTGAACAAGGGTGTCTCTGAGCCTTGGCCTCTGCAATTTTGTATTGTCAGTGAGTAACAATACATGGAAACTGTGTATAGATCACCCCATTGTAATTTTCTTCTCAACATAATAAAAGATCCATTTAAATGTCGATTCTATGAGTTATTTTAATCTATGCTTTGGGAATTTGGTTTTGAGTTATGGCAATGTATGCATACTATGTTGAAGTGTCTATTTTTTTAGTCTATAGCACCCGTCCAAAGTGTTCTCTTGTTTACTGGGCGAATTTAAACTTATATGGGTGAATTTAAAAATACATGGGTGAATTTACACTTACTTAGGAGAATTTATGGACCTGTGGGTGTTTTATTCTTCCTGGGTGATTTCATAGACCCATGGGAGTTTTTCTTCATTTTTGAACATATAAATTCGTCTGTTGTATTTTTTTATGTATTGTGAGGAACCAAAATTGCCCCTAGATGTTTTTTGTTGTTGTTGTTGGGGGTCACCAAATCTCCCTACAAACTTTTTCCTTTGTTGTTAAAGATCGAATCCGCCTCTAGATAATTGTTTTCAATTGTTAGTCGACCCATTTCGACTGAGTTACTCTTGAAGTCGATTTTCCTTCATTTAGTTGACCGAGATTTCATTTGGTCGACCCAACCATCAAATAATTCGACCGGGGTTTTGTTTGGTCGACCCGACCATCAAAGAATTCAACGGGGCTTTCATTTGATCGACCTGACCATCAAATAATTCGACTGAGCTTTCATTTGGTTGACCCGACCATCGAATAATTTGATCGAGCTTTCATTTGGTCGACCCGACCATCAAAGCATTCGATTGGGTTTTCATTTGGTCGACATGAACATTAAAGTATTTGACCGGGGTTCCATTCAGTCGACCCAACCATCGGAGCATTCAATTGGTCATCCATAAGGCCAACTCGACTAGTGCGTGGTTGACTAGTTTATTATTTGGTTGACTCAACTGATTGGAATATTGCAAGGACAATAACCAAATGAAGAATATCAAGATAGAAATAAAATTTGCATTCCGCAATAGAATCTGTGTTGATGATATGGACAGACCATAGGAATACCATTTAAGGATTAGATGGTATCAGAATAGGTTTTGAAGGCTTGGAGAACACCTTCATAATAAACACCCACAGCCAGTACCAAAATAGTGGACAAGCATTGCTACCAGGACTACAAATAAGTAGAGCACCATCAATGGAAGGGAATGATCATGAAGAATATGATAGGGAAGACCCAGAGATCAGATTGGCTTGGCTGGGGAAAATCATTATTACATTGACAAAGTTGGTGACACTCTTGCTTGTAATGAAGGGTAAGGAAGCACACTCAGTAGAGACTGAGCATCAAGAAAAAAAAATTGGTCCATAAAGTTCCAAAGGAGAGACACTTGGAAACTCATGTAATGACAACAACATTTCTTCATCTTCCAGTCTTCCTTTCAAAGTTGAAGAAAAGATATAAATACCCATGTTTAATGGACAAACTAATGTTGAATCCTTGGATAGTTGGTTGAAACAATTGGAATTTTACTTTGTTCTTTATAAAATCCAAGAAACACACCAGATCTCCTTTTCTCATTTGAAGATGACCGAACATGCTTTGTTGTGGTGGGAGAGTTTTGTGGATGCATTGAGGATAGTCAAGAATCCCATGGTGATGAAATGGGAGGACTTCAAGGAATTACTCAAGTCACAATTCTATTCCATAGGCCATGAAGAGGAACAAATCATGAAGTGGAAGTACCTTTAGAAAGAACAAAGAGAAGGAGTGAAAGAGTACACTTCTAAGTTTAGGAGGAAGGCTAGCAGGTTGGGTGTCTCTTTGGAAGAGCCCAGGGTGGTGATGAAGTACCTTGGAATACTTTTTAGCCATGTCCAATGACAGTTGCAGATTCATGGTGTGAAAATAATAGATGAGGAAATCAATAAGGCTCTCTACATTGCGTTGGACTCCAGGAAAAGACAACAACACATGGGCCAAGAAGAAACCAACAAGAAAAGATACAAGAAGATAACATCCACAACCGAGAAAACAAGGGATCCTAATAGGCATTGAAAACATTGCAATGTAGATGGACACATGGAGGAGAAGTGTTGGAAACTTCATCCAGAATTGTGTCCAAAGTGGCTAAAGTCCAACAAGAAAACAAAGGAAGTTGTTGATACAAAAGAAGAAGTAGTAGAGAGAACCTTCGATCTAGATGAAGCCACAGTTTGCACCACATTATAGTAGTCGAAGGTGAGTGGAGATAAACATGAGTTATTCAAAATCAAATTTCAAATGAAGAACTGAAAGGTAAATTCCTTTTTCAACAATGGTTCTCAATGTAATATGGTTTCCAAAACATTAGTTGATGAGCTTGGTCTAGAAACCTATGATCTAGTGCATCCAATTTCACTAGTATGGTTGCAAGGGAAAATTGTTGTGAGAATCACTCGAAGATGTAAAATCAAGTTTGTCATTAGTGCCAGCTATGTTGATGAGGTAGAATGTGAATTTGCACCATTGGACACATGTGAAGTGATGTTCGGTAGCCTCTACTTGTGGGATATGTATTCTACCTTCTACAAGAAAGAAAATAAGTATTGTCTGGTCAAAGGTGGCAAGTCATACCTTGTCAAATTACATCAAGAGAGAGAGAGAGAGAACAACTTCTCTAGCAGTGAAATAAGGGCAGATAAACAAGAAACAAGCCACCTTCGTCAACAATGGAATGGTGGATATGTGGTGGAAAATAGAGGCCTTATGCTTTTGTCTCCTTAATGGTCCAACTTTTGGGGACCAAAATCATTCAAATAGGGAGGTGTGATCTAAATTGGATCTTAGAAAATATTTGTAATAGTTGTAAATATACATGTTTTCTTTATTTCACTTTATTTTGTCTTCTGGCACAATGGGAAGGTAAAACGAACAGTTGTGACTGTTGGCATCCTAAGAGAATCCCATTAAAAGTAATGATAGCAATAGTGGAGAGGAAAAGGAAGGGAGATGCAAGGAGAAAGAGGGAAGGACAACAACAGAAATGGAAGCTTGAATAGGGTATCCTTATTGAATTCGAGTGGAAGAAGGAGTTAATGTGCATGTTCACTCTGAACAAAGGTGTCTTTGAGCCTTGACCTCTGCAATTTTGTATTGTCGGTGAGTAACAATACACAGAGACTATGTATAGATCACCCCATTGTAATTTTCTCCTCGACATAATAAAAGTCCCATTTAAATGTTGAATCTATGAGTTATTGCAATTTATGCTTTGGGAATTTGGTTTTGAGTTACGACAATGTATGCATACTCTATTGAAGTGTCTTTTTTTATCATCTAGCACCTTTAAAAAGAGTTCTCTCGTTGCCTAGGTGAATTTAAACTTGTCTTGGAGAATTTAAACATACATGGGAGACTTTACACTTACGTGGGAAAATTTACAGACCCCTAGGTGTTTTATTTATTGCCTGGGTGAACTTATACTTTCCTGGGTGAATTCAGATACCCATGGGAATTTTTCTTCATTGTTGAACATCTAAATTAGTCCCTTGTATTTTTTTTATGTACTATGGGGAACCAAAGTCACCCCTAGCTATTTGTTTTTGTTGTTGGGGGTCACCAAATTGCCCTACAAACTTTTTCCTTTGTTGTTGAAGATCGAATCCACCTCTAGATAATGTTTTTCAAATATTGGTCAACCCATTCCGAATGGGTTAATCTTAAAGTCAATTTTCCTTCATTTCGTCGACCAGGCTTTCATTTGTTCAACTTGACCATCAAATAATTCGACCGGGCTTTCATTTGGTCGACCCAACCATCAAATAATTTGATCGGGATTTCATTTGTTCGACCGGACCATCAAATAATTCGATCAAGATTTAATTTGATCGACCTAGACATCAAAGCATTCGATCGGGATTTCATTTGGTCTACCCGGACATCAAAGTGTTCGATCAGGATCCATTCAGTCGAACCAACCATCGAAGCATTCAACTGGTCATTCATAAGGCTGAATCGAGTAGTGACTGGTCAACGAGTTTATTATTTGGTCGACTCGACCGATTGGCATATTGCAAGGATTATAACCAAACGAAGAAGATCACGATAGAAATAAAACTTTTATTCCACAGTAGAATCTGTGTTGGTGATATGGACGGGACATAGGCCTACCATTTAAAGATCACAAGTGCACCAACATTGAATATTGTTGATCTGAATAAAGATTTCATTGTGTGCACTAATGCATGCAAGGAAGGGCTTGGTGGAGTCCTTACACAAAATAGGCATGTGCTATGTTATGAGTCAAAAAATTTGAAAGAACGTGAGAGGAATTATTCCACACATGACTTAGACTTGGAAGCCATAGTTCATGCCTTAAATATGTGGAGGCATTATCTTATGGCCAAAATATTTGAGTTGAGGACAAACCATAGTGGTCTGAAATATTTTTTTAGACAACCAACATTAAATGTCAGACAAGATAGATGGCTTGAATTCCTTAGTGAATATGATTTTGATATAAATCATATCAAAGGAAAGGAAAATAAAGTGGTTGATGCACTCAACAAGAGATTGCATGAGAGGCATGCTATATCCATTAGCATGTACAAGAATTATTTAAAAAACAGAATTTTGGAAATTGGAAATTCATATCAACAAGGTAACTTTCATAAAAAATTTAAATATTATGAGTTGCAAGAAGATGGATTCATCATGTACATGGGAAAAGTGTATGTGCCTAAATCTCAAGAGATGAAAAATTTAGTCCTGAGAGAAATGCACAATGTACCCTATGTTGGGCATCCAGGATACCAAAAGACCATTGCAATTGTAAGGGGATAATATTTTTGGCCAAGAATGAAGAAAGAGGTGGCTGATTATATATCCATATGTTTAGAATGTCAAAAGGTGAAGGATGATCATAGGAATCTAGGTGGATCTCTACAACAAATTTCTCATTCCTAAGTAGAAGTGGGAAATTGTTACAATTGATTTCATTGCTAAACTATCCAAGACTATAAGGTATCATGATTCCATCATGGTAGTGGTGGATAAATTAACTAAGGCGACTCATTTTATTCTAGTGAAGCTAACTTACAAGGTAGCCAAAATTGCATAGATTTACATGAGGGAATTTCCAAGTTGCATGGTGTGCCTAAGGAAATCGTTTCTAAAAAGATCCCAAGTTCGCATCAAATTTATGGAAGGGATTATTTAAAGGATTTGGGATAAATCTAAATTTTATCACATCATATCACCCAAAGTCAAATGGAAAAATAGAGAGGGTTAATCAGGTGATTGAGAATATGCTCAGTGTAAGGTACCAAATATATTATATAAAGCATAAACATAAATATTACGACAATCACTAACGAAAAAACAAAATAGAGAGAATAAGAACACCAACAATGATACCTTTATTAATAGAAATCCAAGTTCACTTTCCTCGTTGAGGGGGGAAACTCCAGCAGAGGAAAGTTTTATTACAATAATTCTCAAGAAAAAAATTTCTCATGCATTCTACTCTTATTTATATTAATTCTATCTTCAAAAGAACATTCTAGATGAAGACCTTTCTAGAAGCAGAAACTTCTATTAAGTCATCTTACATTAGACTTGTTCACATTATTATCTAGGAATTATTTACTAATGACAACCTTTATTACATAGAAAACATATTATCCTACCTATGTGAGGGGTTAGGAAGGTTAGGTCCCTAACATGCCCTCCCCCTTGAAAAACAACCTTTTCCTGAAGGCTTGAGGAGAGGAAATTGTAGTCGGATCCCATGTGGCATCTTCTAGTGGTGTATCCTTCCATTGAACTAAAACTTCCTTGATGGTGTGCTGATAGAGATGATGCGCTCAATGTTCCAATATTGCTTGGGGATGCAACCAAATGGATCCTTCTTCATCCAATTCAGGGAGACTGGTTTGAGTCTGACACTTAATTCTAGTCACTTTCTTGAGGCATGAAACATGAAAAATAGGATGGATCTTAGAGTGAATGGGTAGAGCTAACTAGTAGACCAAAGATTCCACTCGCTTGAGAATTGTATAAGGACCATAAAACTTGGGGACGAGTTTCTGGCAATGGTTTAATTTGAGTTAATATTGCCTATAGGGTTGCATACAAAGAAACACCTTGTCCCCGTCAACAAATTGACGTTTTGAATGACTCTGGTATACTTGTTAATTCATGCGATTTTGATCTGTGACCAGATTTTATTTAAGGGTATGGATAATGGCAGTTCTAATTGTAAGTGTGCGGTCAATGTCCTAAACCTTAGAGACATTGGGTAAGTAGGATAGAAAAGATGGTGGATTTTGACCATAAACCACTTCAAAGGAAGTCATGTGAGTGGAAACACAATAAGATGTGTTGTACCACCATTCAACTAGTGGTAACCATTGAGCCTATTAACTTTGTATGTCGGATGAAAAACGTTGCAAATGGGAATCCGGGCACTTGTTGACATCTTCAATTTTTCCATCATTATAGGGATGATATGTCGTGTTGAGTTACAGTTGGGTTCCTTGGAGCTTGAACAATTCTTGCCAAAAATTGCTAGTGAAAATGGGATCACAGTCAGAGACAATAGAGTGAGGCATGTCGTGGAGTTTGAAGATATTATCCATAAAAATTTGAGCCACTATAGATGTCGTGAACTGGTGTTGGAGGGAACAAAAATAAGCATATTTTGAAAGGAGATCTACTACAACCATGATGACATACTTATTTCCCGATTTGGGTAAGACAACAATGAATTCCATAGAAATATTTGTCCATATACCAAGTGGGATAGGGAGAAGTTAGAGTGTACCTAGAGTTTTGACTGTTTCACCCTTATTTCACTTACAAGTGTCACATTTAGCCACAAAGGTGTGGATGTCATGTTTCATGTCATCCCATAAAAAAGAGTGTTTGACCCATTCATAGGTTTTGTGAAACCTTGAATGCCCAGTTGTGGGTGAAGAAGTTCTAAGAGAAGAGTGGATTTAAGGTGAGACATTTCTTAAATACACATGACCTTTATAGAAAAGATCATCACTGTTCTAAGAGTATCTCGGATAAGCTCGAGGATATTGTTGCAATTGTTGGATTAGAAAAGAAATTTTGGGATCTTGCAACCATTCCTAGAGAATGACTTATAGCCAATATGCCACAATGAAAGAGAGGGAAAAGAGGGACCCTTCTTCTTCACATTTCCTTGAAAGAGCATCAACAACCACATTTTATTTTCACTTGTTGTAAATGATCTCATAATCATAACCAAACATCTTTGTTATCCATTTATGTTGCTCCAGGGAGGAAAATATTTGTTCCAGAAAGTACTTGAGGCTATGATGATAAATTTTAATTTGGAAACATTTCCCCAATAGATAAGGATTCCAAAGATCCACTCCATGCATAATAGCCAACATTTCCTTTTCATAGGTAGATTGTCCCAAATGGCACTCTAAAAGTTGTTTAATAGTGAAATCCAAAGGACTACCATCTTGCATGAGGACTACCACAATTCCTTTCCCTGAAGCATCACATTCCAGTACAAAAGTCTTGATGAATTTGGGAAGTTGCAGAAAAAGAGTCGTGCACATAGCCTCTTTGAAATTTGGAAAGATTGATTAGTTGTGCTAATCCAACTGAAAGAATTACTTTTAAGGAGAGTTATGAGAGGAGATGCAATTTTACCATAATTATGAACAAGATTGTGATAATATCTTGTTAAACCCAGAAAACCATCCAAGATTTTAAGAGTTTTAGGGCGAGACCAATCCTTCATAGCTTCAATTTTCTTAGGATCCACACATACACCAACCTTGTTGACAATATGACTAAGGTACTCAACTTCATAGGCTCCAAAAGAACATTTAGACTATTTAAGAAAAAGATGTTCCTTAGACAATAGATGGATAACTTGATCCACATGGACGGTATGGGCTTTCCAATTTTAACTATAGATGAGAATATCATCAAAGAAAACTAAGACAAAATGACAAAGAAAAGGAAAGAATATATGATTTATGATTCTTTGAAACATTGAAGGGGCATTACATAGGCCAAATGGAATGACCAATAACTCATAGTAACCCTCATGATTGTGAAAGATAGTTTTGGGAATATCTTCCTCTTTTATATGTATCTGGTAGTATCCAAAACGTAGATCAAGTTTGGTAAATTATTGAGCTGCACTAAATTCATCCAAAAGTTCATCAATGATAGGAATGGGGAATTTTTCTTTGATTGTGATTTTATTAAGGGTGCAAAAATCAAGACATGTGCGCTAGGTTCCCCCTTTATTGAGTACCATTACTACAAGAGCATAATAAGGGATAGTACTAGGGAAGATGACCCCTGCCTCTAGCAATTCCTAAACAATTTTTTCCATTTCAATTTTTTGGGAAAAAGGATGACGATAAGGGCGGACATTGGGAGGAAGGATACTAGGGACCAACAGAATGCAATGATCATGGGCTCCATGGGAAGGGGTAATTCCTTAGGGAGTGTGAAAGGGAGTGTGAAAAACATAATGATGTTGGGATAATAGAGATTGGAGGTCAAGATGCATAGTAGATGAGGGGGTTTCAACTACTTGAATGGAATGGAGTTGGGAAATGATTTTGGAATGACCTTTTTTGAGTAGATTTTCAATTCCATGGGAACTAATGATCTCAGGGGAGCTTATAGTGATTCCTTGAAACTTATATTGTTGTCCCTCCTATTGGAATTGCAGGGTTAAGTCCTTAAAATCCATAGTGATTGGGTTGAGTGTGTGTAACCATTCAGTACCAAGAACAATGTCGCAACCATCCATGTCAATAGAAAACATATGAGATTTCAGTTGACAGTGACCAATTTGTAGGTGCAAATTTTCACAACACCCCCCACATTTCATGGAACCACCATTTGCAATCATGATTTGAAAATTATTGACAACGAAAATATAGCACAGGGTCTCTTGAGAAATGTGGTGATGAATAAAATTATGGGTGCTAACATTGCCAACGAGGATAATGAATTTCCTATTATTTATGTAGCCAATTAGCTTGAGGGTTTGTGGAGCAAAAAAAACAATGAGTGCATTCAACGAGATAAGTGGTTCAACTTCCGTTGGATCAAAGGGCGGCGTAGGGTCATCTTCTTGGGGAATCTCTTCAATGGGGAAACATTGATATCTTCATTAGAAACATCTTCAGAGATGGCCATAAAAATATTATGTTCCTTACACTTGTGCCTCAAAAAATATTTATTATCACAATTATAGAAAAGACCCTTAAGTTGGATTTCATCCATTTCTTCCCATGTTAATTTTTGGATCTTGAGAGGAGTGGAAAGAGGGGAATGATTGGTGGGTCTAGGGTGAGGCATAAAGGAGGATTTTCTAGTTTGGGAAGAGATGACCTATTTGGATTCCTTGGATTGTTTAGTAGCCTCTAACCAAGTCTAGGGTTGAGCCATTAGGACCTAGGCTCAAATTTCATCCTTTAGTCCACTAATAAATCATTCCCTGAAGAAGGAATTTGACATGCACTGTGTTCTTAAAGCCAAGTGCTCAAAGGTGATGATAAAGTCTTCCACTATGACAAACTATTTCAACTTGGTCAAATGACCCAAATGGTGTGTCAGTATCAAAGCATTCATAAAGATCAGCAACAAACTATGTCAAGAAACATATCCTTGATGGCAATTTTATGCCATTACCACCATTGCTAGCATTCAAGATCTAGACAGAGAACATTGTAACAGAGTTTGTCCAACTCATCGGTAATGTCGTGAAAGGAGAAATGATATTCCAATTGAGTGACCCAACCTGTGGGATCTGAGCCATCAAATTTTTTCACCTCCACTCTAGGAAGACACAATTCACGACGAAGGTGGTTGGAATGAAAAGAATGGGAATTAGAGGAAGGAGAACCTTCTAGGTTATAAGGTTTTTCAGATGAGGTAGGGCCTCTAGGAGGAATCATTAATTCACTGATCCTAGAAGCAAAGGATTCAAGTTGGTGGTCCATGTGTGCATTGATGTCCTATTTCATGTCTTCCATTTTAGCCTCTATAGAGGAATGATTGGTGGAATGAATGGAGGAATTGATGGTGGCCATATTGGAATTTATTTGTTTCATTTCCTTATGGGTCGTGGAGATCTCAAATGACAAGGATTTGAGGCGGTGTTAAAGTTCTTGGTTGCGGGTTTGGGCTATGGTGAAGGGAAACAATAGGAATGGGGCTGGTGGGTCTGGATGAAAAAGGGGTTACTGGTGAAGCATACCACTAAAATTAGTTCAAAGAGAGGAATCCAATGGAATAGGTGGAAAATAAGGGTGTTAGGAAGGGTGGGTGGGTCCACGGGAAAAAAATAGGCAAGGGATAGGTACAACTACAATTACGGTGAAGTGAGGATTTCAATGGGATAGTTCCCAAATAATGATGCGAGTGGGACCATTATACTCTTTCTTTTTAAACTCCTGCATAGTTTTACTCCATCCTGAAGATACTACAATAACGGAATGCCTAAATTGTTAACAGGGAAAATTGTATAGGAATTTTGCAACCAAGATGCAAGAGGTAGGGTTGCATGAAAAAATTCTTCTGTGTTCCTTTTTTGTTTTGTTTTTTTCCCAAGGGTTAGTGTTTTCAGGGTGCCTACAAACAAGGGTTTTCCATGTGTTATAGATCTTTGATATATGTGTAGGGTCATATAGTATTACTCGGCCCAATATCTCATGTCACCAACTAAGGAGGCTCAATTGTACCCTTAGTTGTACTACCTGATTACCTAGGTACTAGAGACCATCTTCCTGATTGTTGTTCTCAGTGTCACTATAGCAGTCAGATAGTTGATCGACTGACCTAGAGTTGGTTTCAAGAGACCTAGGGGACTCCCGATATACGTACGTGGGAGTGATGGTTGTGTATATATTATATCTAATGTGGTACTACTCTAAGGAGTACAAACAGGGGTTATAGAGGTTTCCAACAAGGTGAAACATTTGTTTCGAGTAACGTATAAAATTGTTTTTATTTCCACCATGTAGTCTACCCCAACTGCATATTTACCTGTTGAACGATAGACTTTGTGCTTTAAATACATCGAAAGTTCACATCTCTACCCTGAAAAAAAAATTCCACAATTTCTACAAAGGAAAGAGATCTTATACCACTTGTAAGGTACCAGATATATTACATAAAGAAGAAACAAAAATAGTATGGCAATTACCAGAAGAACAACAAAATAGAGAGAATAAGAACACCAACAATGAAACCTTTATTGATAGAAAGACAAATTCACTTGCCTCTTCGAGGGGGAAACCCTCCAACAGAATAGATCTTTGTTACAATCATTCTCAAGACAATATTTTATCATGCCTTCTACTCCTATTTATATTAATTATATCTTCAAAAGAACATTATGGAGGAAGATCTTTCTAGAAGTAGAAACTTCTATTAAGTATTCTTACATTAGACTTGTTCACACTATTATTTAGGCCTTATTTACTTAGTAATGTCATCCTTTATTACATAGAAAACAAATTATTCTACCTACATGAGGGGTTCAGGAGGTTAGGTCCCTAAGTCTGAGGATGTATGTGATGGATAAGCCATCAAAATGGGAAGATTGTCTACATTTAGTTGAATTTGTTGATAGTAATGGGTATTATCCATCTTTCAAGATGAGCCCATTTGAAGCATTGTATGGTAGGAAATGAAACACACCTGGGAGTTGGGATAACCCAACTAATAGAGCCATCATTGGGCCAAAGTTGGTTAGGGAAATGGAAGAACGTATGGTCAAAACAAAACAAAATTTGAAGGTTGTACAAGATAAGTAGAAAATTTATACAAACAAAGGAAGAGCACACAAAGAATTTAGAGTGGGCGAGCATGTCTTCTTGAAAGTGAAAGATAAAAAGAGTTCATTGAAATAGGGAAGTTGCCTAAAATTAGCAGCAAGATATAGTGGACCATTTGAAATCTTGGATAGGATTGGTACAATTGAATACATGCTTGCATTGCCTGCATCCATGTGCATTCATAATGTGATTCATGTGTCTTTGCTTAAGAAGTATGTTCTTGAGGGTAACCATGTAATTGATTGGGTTCTGATTCAAGTGGATCATGAGGGTGACTTACACATATATCCAGTGTGCATATTGTACAGGAATGTCAAGGTGCTCTAGAATCGAATCATCAGACTAGTAAAGGTACAATGGACATGATATGGTTCTAAAGATTCTACATGGGAGCATGAGGACGTCATGCAGGAAGAGTACCCACAATGTTTTCAAGATATTTAAGGATTTTTTATTGTACATTTGTATATAATTCATTGATTTCACTGCATAAATAAGGGGGAGGGAAATGTTATTACCTGAGGTTGTAAATGTACATATGTTATATAGGCTAGTGAGCTAATATGATTTTTGGGCTAGAGTTCTTGTGTATATATGTTTGGGATAGAGTGCCTATGTGATATTAGACTAGAGATATTGTACATTTAATGGTCAGTGATCTTGGAATTATAAATTGTAATCACTCTAATATATTAATAAAATACATCATTGTTGTAAACCAAGTCACATAAGAGAGTATGGGGTGATAGGATTCCATGAAAGGTAAATGGGGCTAAGGGCTTAGGAAAGGGGCTTAAGCCAAGGGGGCTAAGTCAAATATTAAACTAATCCTAAGGCATATCCTAAGTCTTATTCATGTGTTTTTTTCATCTGTTTCCAAGTGAGGGGACTAGTTCCCAAGTGGTGGGGAAGGAGTTTCTTAGTTTCCACTTGTCAAAAAGGAAACATGCATACTTAAAGTGGGAGCTTAGTGGAAAATTAATTCCATTCTCATCATTAGTGTTTTCCATTATTTCTCTAGGGGATATTAGGTGGGAACTAGTGAGCCAACGTGGCCCTGTTACCTTGTGAATCCTAGGTGGATTTGGGAGAACAATTCTCCTTGGGTTGCCTTGGGGAAGGTTGAATCTTTGGAGAGGGAATTTTGTGGGATAGGTTTCCCTTTGTGTGAGGCTTGAAGGGTGCCCAGAGACTCCATTATAGCAGTGGGATTTCTTGGAGCCACATTTATTTGATACTTAATGGTTATCCTATGTTAGATCCCTAGAAGGAAAATAGGACTACCCAAGGAACTATGGTACATAGAAGGGGGTTCACTTCCTTGGGTTGTGCAGAATGATGGAGAATGAGAGGTTGCAGGTTGGAATTTTTGTTGGGTTTTGGTACCTTGGCCTAGACATTGTTTCTACTAGCTAGTGAGAGCTTAGTTGGATTAAGTAGCCTTTGCCCTAGTGGAGTCATAGCCCCAGCTCGGGGGTGAACTATTGTTGATAGTGTTAGAACAATAGTGTCTATGGATGGGTGGAACATTTGAAGTTTGCAGCCAATTGGTGCTTTTATGAAAAGATAAGTGTTATTTGTATTATGTGCTTTTTATGCTAAGTAATATGCATTTCATGTGCCTAATTATGTTATTATTGTGCACATTATATTTTTGAATTTTATTAAGTGTTATGCATGGAATTATATGTCATTGGGACTGCATAAATGTTTCATATTCATGGAATAATATTACAAATGGGTATCATAGCCCTATTGGGCATGATTATTAATGGTATCAGAGAAATAAGGAGTGAGGTAAAAGAAATTTTGAAAATTTTGTATGTGACAGAGTTTGAATTACAATGACATGTCCCCAGAAGTAAGTCTAGGGTGTGTTGCAGGTAACATTGATATCAACATAGTTAGTTAACATTGTTATTTTTCAAGTTAAAAGGAAGAAGGAATTTTGATGAAGTTCTGTTCCTATGCCTTTGCTTTTTTTGTAGATCATGTTGATGTTTGGGGCTGCCAATATAAATCTACTATGATATTTCTCTTTTTAAATTTCTTTGCACAATTTGTGGGTTGTCTTGTACTTGGAGGAGGAGATTTATGTGAGAAATACTCTTCATAACTTAATGTAATATGACATTGTAATGAAGACATTTATGGTTGATTATTATTTTTAAAGGCTTCCTAGTTGTTTATTTTCATTGATGATTGCATTGCATATTTTTTGATTGATTATTGGAGGTGAAATTGTATCTTTATGAGATTTTCACTCAGCTTTATGCATCAACATGATTGATCTAACTTGTACAGGTCATGTTAGTATACATATGTTTGTTTATTTCTCCATATCATTATGAAGATGCTTCATCATATTATTGTTTTGTTTCCATTACCCAAAATACAAGTCACTTGGTCTTGCTTGGCTTATCTCATGTTTTAAAAACAACTCCAAAAGTTGCATTCCTCTAACTTGATTTTTAGATCTGCTACAAGGGATAGGTTAAATTGATTTTATTAGTGTTTTCCTAGCTGTGCTCGAGGAGAGACAACCTAAAGTAAGAGGGGGAATTGTTGAGGTTATAATGGGAAATTTCCCTAAGCACCCCTAAGGTCACGCTTTCTTGTTGGACTTTACACATATTTTGAAGTGCAAGTTTGGGTGGTAACAATGTGCATGAAGAGAACAACAAGGCCGATATTAGAAATGCTCCAAGACAAATTGATATCAATTTTGATTTTGATAATGGAATGGAGAAAGAAAATATAAGTGGTATGCCAAACACCTTCGAGGATGTGTGGTTGGAAGAGCTTCCTCAATCAAGAGAGAAATGACCAAGTGGGAGACCTATGAAAAATTAGAACAACATCAAAAATTTTATTTTGATTATTTGTTGTTGTAATAAACTCATCAAAACATGGTGTCATTGAAAAGGATGAGTGGAAGAAAGCCACAATGAGAGTGAATGAAAAACTATTGATTGTACAATGAAGCAAGACATATCTTGGACAACCATGTGATTTTAGTGTCATTAGTAGTGTACTAAAATGAATGTTGTAGATAGTGTTGAACTCTATAAGAAGTGCAACGGACATGTTGGACTCGTTACAAGTCTTGGAAAACTCAAACGCTTGGTATTTCAATGACCTTCATTGTGTGACTAATATGTAGATAATGTTCATTCACTAGAGGAAAAACAAAATTATGTATCAATAGTAGATGGTTGATTTTTTAGCCATTATTGAATCCAATTCAACTAGTGGGTAAGTGAATAAGTATAGGGTTGATAAATTTGTATCTAATATGTTAGATGCATGTTTTGGAATTATATTTATCTTTTGTGTGGTCACAACATCAAATAAAGGTACATGGACAAGACAGTCTTATCTTTTGTGTGATCACAACATCAAAGAAAGGTACATGGATAAGACAATCTAATGGGAAGTTGTAAACCTTAATGTGTTATTCAAAAACACAATATAGACACCTTTTATAGCTTACTTTGTTAGGGTCCTAACCCGCACATAGGTAGAACAATATATTCGGATGTAATAAAGGTCAATATTAATAAGGCCTTTCAATAAAATAGAATAAGTTGAATGTAAGAAGACCTAATAGAAGCTTCCACTTCTAGAAGGATCTTCCTCTAGATGCTTCTTTTGATAGACATATTTAGGATAAATGGGAATCGAGGGTATGAGAACCCTAGCTTGGATATTATTGTAATAGATCTCTACTCAACTGGAGGTTGTCCCCTCGAAGAGGCCCGTGAACATTGCTTTCAGAATCAAAGTGTTATTTATGCTTTTATTCTTATATCCTTTCAGTGCTATTATGGTGATTGTTCTATTTATATTGTTGTTATTCTGCCATTTCTAGCATTTTATTTCTGTTCTGCATACTTTTTATATCTGGTATATTACAAGTGGTATCAGAGCACTTTCCTCGGTAGAAAGTGTGGGTTAAATTTTTTTCCAGAGTAGAGACATATTTCAGTGTCTTTAAGCCACAGATATCTGTCGTTACGCGCATAAACCCGCAGTTGAGGGATTCATACACGCAGGAAATACAAGTGGTACTTAAGCGCACATCTGTTGGCCACCTTTGTAACCCTTGTTGGTACCCCTTCGAGTGGTAGCGCATCAAACAACACCTGTGTAAGGATCGGCCTAGATTACCTTAAGCCCTCTTTAGATAAACTGATCGGTCGCCTGACTGCTATAGGGCCACCGAGAACAACACTTGGGAAGATACTCTCTAGTACCTGGGTAGTCGGGTAGTACGGCTAAGGGTACGGTCTATCCTCCTTAGTTAGTGACCTCAGAAATTGGGCCGAGTACTAATATTCGACCTTGCATGTATATCAGAGAGCTATAGCACAGGGAAAACCCTTGTCTGTAGAACCCTTGAATACCTAACCCTTAGGGACAGAATAACAAATTAAACAGACAAGATTTGTTGTCGCGCAACTGTGTTCGAGTTGCCACATAACTACACATTTCTTCCTGGTTAAGAATTTGGGCATTTAATTACTATAGTATTCTTCAGACCAGAGTATAACTCCGCATGTGTAAAAAAAAAAAAAAGTTTGGAAATTTTTGCACCATTATTTGAGACCTATTCCATTAGGTTCATCTCTTCGCCCTTATCACATCCATACATATCATTTTTCAGCAAAATATTTTACCCCACCCGCCCCATTTCAGTTCCCTCATCATCATGGCCCATATTCGTAGCCAATACCTGGAAGCTCACTTCAATACCTTGCAATCTAATTTCATTGAGACCCAACAAGAAGTGAAACAAATCAATGCCAATGTTGTTGCCCTCAATACATCCATGCAGTCCTCAATGGAGGAAATCAAGCAAGACCTAACTACCCATCTTGAATTTGTCGTTTCGATGTTCTGCACCAAGATGCATATCCCTACAGATAACCCTTTATCTGACCCACCTTCAGATACTAAGGCTGAACATTCCTCTAACTTTCAACACCATCACTTTCAACGTGACCTACGCCTTCCACAAGTGGATGTGACCAAATTTGATGGCTCGGATCCCACTGGTTGAGTAACCCATATGAAACATTATTTCTCTTTATACGGCATTACAGATGACTTGTCCAAACGTTGGTATGGTGTTCTCCATTTAGATCAAGAATGTTGGAAATGGTGGCAATGGAGAAAAAATTCTCGTCAAGGGTATATTGCTTGGACACAATTTGTGGCAGAGCTTTATGAATGCTTTGACACTGACACCAATCATTTGAGCCGTTTGACAAAGTTGAAACAATCAGGAACAGTGGAATAATTTATAGCTACTTTTGAGAGCCTGGCTTTTCGGATAGAGGGCATGTCTGATGCCTTTCTCCGAGCATGTTTTATAAGTGGCCTCAAGGATGAGATTCGGGCCCATGTCCTCATGTCCTGGACTCAGAGTTGGGTGGAGGCTACTAAAATAGCTAAAGAAGCACAACAGGTTGTATATTCCCAAAACTGGAAACCCTCCTTTATCTCTCGCACTAAACCAGTAAATCCCACTACTCCCTCTGCTCCACTAAAGATCCAAAAATTGACCAAGGTTGAAATGGTTAAACACCAACTCAAAGGCCTTTGTTATAATTGTGATGACAAATATTTCTCGGGACACAAGTGTAAGGAACAAAATGTTTTTATGGCCATCTTAGAGGATATTTCGGAAGAGGATGTTGAAACTCCCCTTGTGTCTGAGTCACCTGAAACCACTGACATGACCCCTCCCTCAGATCCTCCCAAATTAGAACCAATCATTTCCCTAAATGCTCTCACTAGCTTCTCTGCTCCCCAAACCCTCAAGCTCAGTGGTTACATCAAGCATAGGAAGGTCATCATTCTAGCTAATAGTGGGAGCACCCATAATTTTATTCATCGTCGCATTGCCCAAGAAACTCATTGCTACATCCATGCCATCAATAATTTCCAAATCATGATTACCAATGGTGCCTCCATGAAATGTGGAGGACGTTTGGAAAATGTGTGTCACCAAATTGGTGACTACCACCTCAAATCTCATATGTTTGCTATCGACATGGGCAGTTGTGACATTGTGTTGGGTGCAAACTAGCTAAGGACTTTAGGTCCCATTCTCATGGATTTTAAGGAACTAACCATGCAATTCGACCAGGAGGGCCAACAATATAAGTTCCAAGTCATCACCATCGGTTCACCTAAGATCATTAGTTCCCATCGCATGGAAAATCTGCTCAAAAAAGGTCATTCTGGTGTTATTGCCCAACTCCATGCCATACAAGCAACAGAGACACCCTCAGTGCTGCAAGACCTCCAATCCATCCTTTCTAAACATCAAGTGGTCTCTTCCACTCCCCAGGGACTCCCTCCTTCCTGCGGTGTTCATGATCATTCCATTCCCCTTGTACCAGGAAGCCTTCCTCCCAATATTCGTCTGTATTGTCACCTCTTTTTCCAAAAAAATAAAATTGAGAAAATGGTTCAGGAACTCCTAAACGCAGGCATTATCTGCCCTAGTATGAGCCCCTATTCTTCTCTTGTGGTCATGGTCCTTAAGAAATAATGTTCTTGGCGAATGTGTCCTGACTTCCATGCCCTCAACAAACTTACCATTAAAGACAAATTTCCCATCCCTGTCATTGATGACCTCTTGTATAAATTGATTGGTGCCCAGTTCTTTACTAAACTCAATCTTCATTCTGGCTACCACCAGATACATATGAAAGAGGTAGACATTCCCAAGACTTCCTTTAGAACTCATGAGGGCCACTATGAGTTTTTGGTCATGCCCTTTGGCTTGTGTAATGCTCCCTCCACCTTCCAAAGCCTCATGAATCATGTCTTCCGTCCTTTTCTTCATCATTTTGTCTTAGTTTTCTTTGATGATATCCTCATCTATAGAAAAACCTAGACAGACCATCTTGCCCATGTGGATCGAGTTCTCCATCTACCCTCTCAACACCAACTTTTCCTGAAACAATCTAAATGTGCTTTTGATGCCTCAAAAGTCGAGTACTTCGGTCATCTGGTTGGCAATGACAGCGTTAGAGTGGATCCTAAAAATATTGAAGCTATACAAGACTAGCCTCACCTAAAGACTCTCAAAAGCTTGAATGGATTTCTGGGCTTAATAAGTTATTATCGGAAGTTTGTTAAGAATTATGGAAATATTGCATCACCTCTCAGTGCACTCTTAAAAAACAACTCTTTCACTTGGACTCCAGCCGCAGCTCAATCTTTTCAAACCTTGAAGATGGTCATGTGCACCACTCCAATCCTGGCCCTTCCTGATTTCACAAAGACCTTTGTCTTGGAATGTGATTCTTCAGGGAAAGGAATTGGTGTTGTCCTTATGCAAGAGGGTCAGCCTTTGGCCTTTACCAGCAAGCAACTATCTGAAATAAATATTGGAAAATCAATCTATGAAAAGGAAATGTTGGCTATTCTACATGTCGTTGATCTGTGGCGCCCTTATTTATTGGGGCAATGCTTCCAAATTAAGACAGACCATCAAAGCCTCAAGTATTTTCTGGAACAATGCATTTCCTCCTCGAAGCAACAAAAATGGGTGACCAATCTCTTTGGATATGATTATGAGATCATTTACAAAAAAGGAAAAAACAATGTGGTTGTGGATGCACTTTCTCGAAAGTATGAAGATGACAGATCCCTTTTTTCTCTTTCCTTCATTGTACCAAATTGGCTCCAAGTCATCTGCCAGGAATGGCTACACGATCCCAAAAGTTCACAGCTAATCCAACAATTGCATTCCAATGCTCCAGCTTCCCCAGGGTACTCTTGGCTCCATGATGAGCTTTGATACAAAAGCCATTTGTATTTAAGTAAACAATCCAAACTTAAATCCACGGTACTTTCTAAGCTTTGTGCTACCCCCACAGTTGGGCACTCCGGGTTTACCAAAACCTATGATAGGTTAAAACACTCTTTTTTATGGGATGGCATGAAACAAGACATTCATAATTTTGTAGTTGAATGTGATTTGTGTCAATGCAACGAGGGTGAAACAGTCAAATCTTCGGGCACACTACAACCGCTTCCAATTCCACCTGCTATTTGGAGGGATATCTCTATGGATTTTATTATAGGCTTACCCAAATTGGGAAATAAATCAGTCAACATGGTGGTTGTTGATTTCCCTTCCAAGTATGCTCATTTCTGTTCTCTTCAACACCCATTTACAGCATCCACGGTGGCTCAACTTTTCATGGATCAGGTCTTCAAGCTTCATGGCATGCCGCATTCTATTGTTTATGATCGTGACCCAACTTTCACCAGCAATTTTTGGCAAGAACTGTTCAAGCTACAAGGCACCCAATTGCATCTCAGCACAACTTATCATCCCCAAACTAATGGTCAAAAAAAAGTTGTCAATACATGTTTGGAAACATAATTGAGGTGTTTTGCCTCAGAAAAGAAAAAACAATGGGCTCAATGGTTACCCCTAACTGAATGGTGGTACAACACTTCATACCACACAGCTACACACATGACTCCTTTTGAAACGGTATATGGACAAAAGCCACCTTCAGTTCTCTCATACTTACCTGGTGTCTCGAAGGTCCAGGTGGTTGACCAAACGCTTACGGTTCAAGAGGCTATTCTTCATACCCTCAAAGAGAATTTGGTCATGGCACAGAATCGCATGAAGAAACAAGAAGATCAAGGTCGATCTGAACTTCAATTTGCAGAAGGGGATGAGGTGTTTCTTTGATTGCGACCTTACAAGCAAAATTCCCTCAAGATCGAGCATTGTCAGAAGCTAGCGCCCAAATTATATGGTCTTTATACAGTTCTCAAGCGTGTGGGATAGGTGGCCTATTAGTTAGCTTTGCCCAGTCATTCTAAGCTACATCATGTTTTTCATGTTTCATGCTTAAAGAAGGTGATTGGAACTAAGTGTCGAATTCAAACCAACCTTCCCAAGTTAGCCGAAGAAGGATCCATTTGGCTACAACCACAAGCAGTTTTGGACTAGCATGAGCATCGCCTACGTCAGAGAACCATCAAGGAAGTGTTAGTCCAGTGGAAAGATACAACTCCAGCAGATGCCACTTGGGAACCAGCTACCATTCTGCAGCAATTTCCACATCTCAAGCCTTGAGGACAAGGCTGTTTTTAAGGGGGCGAACATGTTAGGGTCCTAACCTACACATAGGTAGAACAATATATTCAGATGTAATAAAGGTCAATATTAATAAGGCCTTTCAATAAAATAGAATAAGTCGAATGCAAGAAGACCTAATAGAAGCTTCCGCTTCTAGAAGGATCTTCCTCTAGATGTTTCTTTTGATAGACATATTTAGTATAAATATGAATCGAGGGTATGAGAACCCTAGCTTGGATATTATTGTAATAGAGCTCTGCTCTACTAGAGGTTGCCCCCTCGAAGAGGCCCGTGAACATTGCTTTCAGAATCAAAGTGTTATTTATGTTGTTATTCTTATATTATTTCAGTGCTATTGTGGTGATTGTTTTGATTATATCATTGTTATTCTGCCATTTCTAATATTTTATTTATGTTCTACATACTTTTTATATCTAGCATATTACATACTTAATCCAAATAAATTGACTATATTTAAGACAAGCAATTATTTTTAGCATAATCATCAAAAACACTTATAAAGTAGATATTTAATAGTGAGTGTAAAAACACTTATAAAGTAGATATTTAATAGTGAGTATACACGTTAACTTAGAAGTTAAAGTATTAATTAAGTTATAGTTAATATTTAATATTAGCTAATATTTAAGTAAGCTAATATTAGCTTACTTAATCCAAATAAGTTGGTTATATTTGCGACAAGCAATTATATTTAGCATAATCATCAAAAACATTGTAGATATTTAAGTGAGTATACACTTTAACTTAGAAGTTAAAGTATTAATTAAGTTATATTTAATCTTTAATATTAGCTAATATGAAAACAATAATCACTATATGTGGCATTATGTAAATGACTTTGATGTTTTTTGGAATAGACTTCCATTAACATTTTTTTTTTGGGTCGCAATTTACACTATAATGTTGACAAAATGTTAAGTAAGATGAAATAATATTTAGTTGTATGGGCGGTAGACACTTGAGCAAAGTCGTCCTTGTCACGGTTGTCTCTGATCATGTTAAGTAAGATGAAATAATATTTAGTTGTATGGGTGGTAGATACTTGAGCAAAGTCCTCCTTGCCACGGTTGTTTATGATCATAGTTGGTGTGATCATAGGGTAAATAGATAATTTAAATGAATGTTTTATTTTGAGTTGGAGTATTTTAGTTAAGAGGAAAAAGAAGTTTTATAATTGGGTTAATATTAACTATCTAACAACATGAAAGATTTAAATTATATATATATTTTGAAATACATAACATGTTTAAAATAAATAATATAAATTATTAACATGTTAGATATATATATTATTTATATCTAACATGTTAATAATTTATATTATTTATGTTAAACATGTTATGTGTTTATATATATATATATATAATATAACATAACATGCTTAATATATCCGGATGGGGTGACACGTAGTTCCATGGCGACAGTTGGAATCGCACTCAGCCTGGGCATAAATGCCGATGGTCGCCACCCACAAGCCTGCATTAACGATGGGGGATGGCCATAGTTGCAGCCACAGGACGGAGGGACTCCTCCCTCGCGTGATCATTTACACCCATAGCGCACTCGAGATGGGAGGGGTTAAGTGCGGGAAGGTGACCTCGGCTACTGGTCATTTGATTTTTTATATGCCCGGACAGAGCGGGACTGCAACTGCCTCAGCTCTGCTTCTTGCTTGGACGCTCTAGTGCAGTCCAACATTCCTCACGCCCCGGCTCTCTGAATTTTCGTTGTATTTTTCTCTGTGTGTAACGAGATAGAGTTGGCTTGCTCGTGCTTTGCACCCGCAACTACTCTTGTCCTGGTTCATTTGCCTTTCCCTGCAATCGCTTTGTTCTCTCACCATGGCTCGAAAGAGAGGCAGACCTCACTGTGGTGCAGCATGGGATGCACATAAGGCGCAGCGGCTACGGAAAGAGCAATTGGAAAGCGCCTTGGCTCTTGCAACCTCCATTCTTCGGAAGAAAGCCAGGGCAAAGAAGTTGGCGCTGCTCGCCACCATTGTTGAGCCGAGACCTGGCTGTAGCCGAGATGTCAAGGCCAACAAGTTACGGGAGACTGCAAGGAAGCTGGCACTGAGGAGGAGTTTCCCCCCTGTATAGTGGTGGAAGACCCATTCATGGAGGACCTGTCGATTGTAGAGAAAACCCGCACCACTGAGGCGACTCATCGAGAGGAACGCAGACCCATCCTGGCACAGGAAGACGATACCCCCGGCTGCATTGTGGAAGAAATCCCCTAGCTCGGTGACGACAATTTTAGCAACCATGACATACAGGTGAATGTTGCAGAAGCGAAGGGTGCAGAGGATGCTCGACATTGGCCTTGGAGCGGAGGTGGTCGTGGGTGGCAGCATGCATGGCTATCTCCTCCGGGACGAGCACCTGGCTCTCGTGTTCGACCTTCGTGGCCACTTGTCTGACCTGGAGCATCGAGCCCTCCTCATGGGCCAGCGTATGGACATGCTCCTCAATGCATTTTCCAATACTCTAGCTCAGCGGAAGTGCCCCCTCTGCGCGCAAGCATTTGCCATCCCGGCTGGGTCTACGTGGTAGACTGGCGAGGACGACAGGTCACCAGGCACCTAGGTTTTTTATGCTATGTTGGTTCCTAGTTTTATTTTGTTACTGTTTTATGTGCTTATAGACTATAGACATCTGTCCTGGTTTCCTCCGGGCAGAACAGATGCTACTTTATTGTATGCTTTATCATGCAACTGCTACTTGCCCTCCACCTATGCTAGTTTTCGTTAATCGGCAGCATTTTTGGTGATATCAGACCTACACTTTTGTATATTTTGTAAAAGTTTTTTGTCTATCTAATATAGCAGGTTCCATTTTTTTATTAAAAAAAAAACATGCTTAATACTAATAATTTAAATTAAAAAAAAAAAGTAAAGTATGTACTCATATGTTCAAACACATAACATGTTTAAGTGAAGATAAAATAACACTTTTATATTGTGTTAATGTAATATGGAAATCATAATTTCAAAAAAAAAATATTAAAAATATTTATTTTTATATTAAAAAAATAATTAAAATTAAAAAATATAAATATATAATGTATTTATTTTTATATTAAAATTTAATTAAAATTAAAAATATTAATATATAATAGAAAAAGTTTTTGAATTATTATAAGAATTTTTAAAGAAATTTATAATAAAATTAGAAATAAAAATTTGTAAAATAAAATCATCCCTAAAATTACCTTTAAGAACCCCTTCAATGTATGCTCTTCAACCAAAATTTGAAGTCCCTCCATTAATAAAAGGAGAACTACTTAAAGCCCATTTAGAATACAAGCTGGCTTCTTGCCTAAATGATATTACTACTAATTTTTTTAAATATGTGAGATAAAATAACTTTCTCTTTTTAAAGAAATAATTTAGAAAACAGATAACACTATTGAGAGTGTTTTTGGATAAGAACATTGTATTTGGTTTTGAAATGTCAAACGTTATGACTGGCCACTTCACTCATCATCAAGAACAACCAAAAGCTCAAGTGTGGGTTAAAGAGTATCACTCTCTCCTATTTAATTCATACATCGGCACTCTTTAACCCACACTTGAGTACTCCACCCATCATCAAGAAAAGCCAAAAGCTCAAGTGTGGGTTAAAGAGTATCACTCTCTCCTATTTAATTCATACATTGGCACTCTTAAACCCACATTTGAGTTTTTTGGTTGACCGTGATAATGGGTGGAGTATCCATTCAAAACAGTGTCAATACCAAATATACATTTCTTATCCAAAAACACTCTCAACATTATGTTTAACTGTGAAAATTTACATTTTCATATTAAATAACACTATTTTTAATAAATAAAAATATTAAAATTTGAAAAAAAAAAATAATTATTATTATATTGATATTTAGTTAACCAACCAATAAAATAATTGAAAAAAACATTGTCAATTTCTGGTTAAACTATATTCCATATAAATAAGTCCATTCAAATGATAATGGAGGTGGCTTTAATTTTGACTAGTTTGTTGATTTTCATTTAAAAAAAAAAACATTTAAAAACCATATTTTCCCTATGTATTCTCCAACACAATGAAGTTTTGGATAGAAGAAATCACATAATTGTTGAAACGGCCTACTATATATTAGAGTGTAGGTGGTGGTAAATAGATATTGGACAAAAACAAATTATATGTTGTATATTTGTGCAATATGCTTTTTACCAAAGCAATGCTAGAGGTCATCACAAAAGAGGTGTTAGGAAGAAACCTTCAAGTTAGTCAGCTCAAAGTTTTTTTAATTTTTGCTTCTATTAGAAGAGAAGAAAACCACATTACGTGTTAAATGTAAGAATATAATATTTACTAGTGATATAGTGAAAAAAAACACATTAAGTGTTAAATGTAAGAATATAATATTTACTAGTTGTATAGTGTTTAACATAAGGCTTACAAATAAACAAGGTAAAAATAAATGGTAATAAGATTAAGGATGAGAGTACACTAATTTTTTAACCTAAATTAGATACAAAATCTAACAAATTTTTTCTTTAGTTGATGGTGGTTGTTTTGAGGTTGATAAGTTAACCTAGTTGCATTGTAAGCAACCGTGGTTGAGGGATAGGTATAGAGTGGTAGTGTGTGTTACCACTCAAAATTGCATGGTTCATTTCTTGTTTTTAGAGGTGTCATTTTCTCAACATCACAATGCTAACAAGTGTGTACCCTTGGAGTTTGTTGGCAATTGCAAGGCATTGTCAATGAAAAGGGGGAAGTTAAATGGCGAAAGACTCTATAGAGGCTAAGTACATTGTCATTTTGCAAGTTAACGCGAGGACGACATTCATATGAAGTTATGTTCTTATATCTTCTTCTTTTTTATGTAGATCATGTTGATGTTTTGAGTTACCAAAGTAAATATGTTGGGATATTTCTCTTTTAAAAGTTGTTTACACAATTTGTGGGTTATTTTGTACTTGGAGGAGGAGACTTACATGATACATTCAATCCTCTAGATCTCTTGATGTAATATGATATTGTAATGAACATATTGTTGGTTGAATATTATTGTTGAAGGTTGCCTAATTGTTCTTTTTCATTCGTGATTGCATGGCATAGTTATTGATTGGTTATTGGAGGTGAAATGTTATCTTTATGAGATCTTCACTCAACTTATACACCAATATGATTGATCTAATTGGTAGGGTTCATGTTCTACATAACATTGTTGATTTCTCCCTTTCATTGTCAAGCTTCTTTATCATTCATTGTTTTGACTACATTACCCAAAGGACAAGGGATTTGGTATTGCTTGGATTCTCCCATCTTATATAAAAAAAACTCCAAAACATTACATTTCTCTAACCCAACTTAAGATCTGCTATAAGGGATAGGTTATTGGTTTTAATTAATGTTTCCCTACTTGTGCCAAAGGAGAGTCAACCTAAAGTGAAAGGGAATATTTCTAAGATGATAATGGGCAATTTCCCTAAGTGTCTCTAGGGTTGCACTTTTTGTTGGACTTTAAACATATTTTGAAGTGTAGGTTCGAGTGGTTATATGTGCTTTCAAATAACAACAAGGAAGATATTATAAATTCTCCAAGACAAATTGATATCGATTTTTATTTTGATCACGGAAGGAAGAAATAAAAACTAAGACGTACTACAACACCTTTGAGGATGTGTGGTTGGAGGATATTTCTCAATTGAAATTAAAGACCAATTAGAATACCTATGAGAAAATCAAAGCAACATCAAAAGGTTTATTTTTAGTTTATTTGTTGTTTTAATAAACTCATCAAATCATGGTGTAATTGAAAAGGATGAGTGGAAGAAAGCCACGATGAAAGTCAAGGAAAATTTGATTCTATAATGAAGCAAGACATATCTTGGACAACCAAGTGATTTTATGTAATATTCCAGATATAAAAAGTATGCAAAACAAAAATAAAATGCTAGAAATGGCAGATGAACAACAATATAACCAAAACCACACCACAATAATACCAAAATGATACCAGAATAACACCAGAAATAGCACTTTGATTACTGAGAGAAATATTCACTTGCCTCTTCGAGGGGGCAACCTATAGTAGAGCAGAGCTCTATTACAATAATATCCAAGACAAAATTTATCATACCCTCAACTCCTATTTATACTAAATATGGCTATCAAAAGAACCATCTAGAGGAAGATTCTTCTAGAAGCAAAAGCTTCTATTAGGTCTTCTTACATTTGACTTATTCTTCCTTATTACTAGGCCTTATTAATATTGACCTTTATTACATCAGAATATATTATTCTACCTACGTGAGGGGTTAGGTCCCTAACATATCCTCCCCCTTAAAAGAAACCTTGTCCTCAAGGCTTGAGATGTGGAAGTTGTTGCAGAATGGTAGTTGGTTCCCAAGTGGCATATGTTGGGGTTGTATCTTTCCATTGCACTAACACTTCCTTGATGGTTCGCTGACACAGACGATGCTCACACTGGTCCAAAACTTCTTATGGTTGTAGCCAAATGGAGCCTTCTTCATCCAACTTGGGAAGGTTGGTTTGATTTTGGCACTTAGTTCCAATCACCTTCTTTAAGAAGGAAACATAAAAACATGATGGAGCTTAGAATGACTAGGAAAAGCTAACAGATAGGCCACCTATCCCACATGCTTGAGAACGGTATAAGGACCATAAACTTTTGGCACCAGTTTCTAACAATGATCATCCTTGAGGGAATTTTTCTTGTAAGGTTGCAGTCAAAGAAACACTTGATCCCCTTCTACAAATTGACGTTCAGATCGACCTTGATCTGCTTGTTTCTTCATGTGATTATGGGCCATGACCAAATTCTCTTTGAGGGTACGGAGAATAGCCTCTTGAACTGTAAGCGTTTGGTCAACCTCCTGGACCTTCAAGACACCTAGAAAATATGAGAGAACTAAAGGTGGTTTTTGTCCATATACCACTTTGAAAGGATTCATGAGGGTAGTTGTATGGTATGAAGTGTTGTACCACCATTCAGCTAGTGGTAACCATTGAGCCCATTGATTTTGCTTTTCTGAGGAAAAACACCTCAAATATGTTTCCAAACACTTGTTGACAACTTCAATTTGACCATCAATCTGGGGATGATAAGTTGTGCTAATATGCAATTGGGTGCCTTGTAGATTGAATAGTTCTTGCCAAAAATTGTTGGTGAAAGTTGGGTTCACAATCAAAAACAATAGAATGTGGCATGCCATGAAGCTTGAAGACCTAATCCATGAAAATTTGAGTCACAGTGGATGATGTAAATGGGTGTTGAAGAGCACAGAAATTAGCATACTTGGAAAGACGATCAACTACCACCATGATGACTGATTTATTTCCCAATTTAGGTAAGCCTACAGTAAAATCCATAGAGATATCACGCCAAATAGCAGGTGGAATTGGAAGCAGTTGTAGTGTGCCAGGAGATTTGACTGTTTCTCCCATGTTGCATTAACACACATC
>ML792371.1:43289-63265 GCA_009831015.1 Picea engelmannii
AGAAAATCTAGGTCGATCCGTATACAGGTGTTTTTTGATGCACTACCACTCGAAGGGGTACCAACAACGGTTACAAGGGTGATCAACATATGTGCACTTAAGTACCACTTGTATTTCTTGCGTGTATGAATCCCCAACCGTGGGTTTCTGCACGTAATGACATATCTTTGTAGCTTAAAGACATCGGAATACGTCTCTACCCTGAAAAAAAATTAACCCACAATTTTCTGCCAAGGAAAGTGCTCTGATACCACTTGTAATATTCCAGATATAAAAAGTATGAAAAACATAAATAAAATGCTAGAAATGGCAGATGAACAACAATATAACCATAAACACACCACAATAATACCAAAATGATACCAGGATAACACCAGAAAGAGCATTTTGATTACTGAGAGCAATGTTCACTTGCCTCTTCGAGGGGGAAACCTCCAGCAGAGAAGAGATCTATTACAATAATATCCAAGATAAAAGTTCTCATACCCTTGACTCCTATTTATACTAAATATGTCTATCAAAAGAACCATCTAGAGGAAGATCCATCTCGAAGAGGAAGCTTCTATTAGGTCTTCTTACCTATGAATTATTCTTCCTTATTGCTAGGCCTTATTAATATTGACCTTTATTAGATCAGAATATATTATTCTACCTACGTTAGGGGTTAGGTCCCTAACATTTTAATATTTCTAATAGAGTAGTAAAATGGATATTTCAATTAGTGTTGAAATCCATAAGAGGTGAAATGGACATGTTTGGCTCATTTCAAGTCTTGAGAGACTCAAAATCTTAGTATTTCAATGACATTGATTATGTAATTAAGATGTAGATAATGTGCATTCAATGGAGGAAAAACAAAGTATATATCCTGAGTAGATGGGTTAATTTTCCGTTATTGAGTCTGAGTGAGTAAATGGATAATCATAGGGTTGATAACTTGGTATTGATCATCTTAAATACAAGTTTTACAATTACAATTATCTTTTGTGTTACTACAACATTAGTGGATAATCCCCAAAAGGTTAGATGTTTTGTTACCACGGGATCCCAGTCTCGACTGTGAAAAAGTCACCAATTCTCCTTCGAAAGGATCCTTCCTAGGTAAGTTGAAATGTGTCTTCCCCTCATTTTTTATCTCTCTATCTAAATATGATTTAATTTCACTTACAAGCCATGAGGATTGGTTATTGGAAATATTTGAAGGTTTCTGGGATCTTGTGATTAAAAAATTAGCAAAGAAGCTTGAGGGGGCTATGCCTATTAATGGGGAGAGGGTTTTTTCAATAGCTCCCATTACATATCCCTTCCTAGTAGTTAAATATTCTCCTTTGAGAGAACCTATTACTGACAATCATGTGAATGACTCTACCCCTGACCCATTGTTTGATCTTTTAATGGAGTCACAGAAAAAGGACTCTGCAGACTTTGGTCTTTCAACCTCGGGGGGTCATCAAGTAAGAAGAGATGCTCCTGAGAAATCATATTAGAAACCTTGTATTTCACCCCTCTACCTATATCCAACCTCTTTCAACCTCTTTTGGGTGTTGGATATAGCTCAAATGTTACGATTCGTAAAAAAGGCCAAAATAGATTGGATAGGAAGGGAGCCGCTACCATTGATGGAAACCTAGAGACCTTCTCTTCGTCCATCTCCCCTACTCTTCCTAGTCTTGTTTCCTCTCCTTCACATATGGCCCTTAGAGCTTTGGAGCCTAGGCAGGGTGTGTCCTTATGATAATTCTTTCTCTGAATATTCGCGGGGTTCGGGGGTCCTCCAAATTACTTTCCCCCAATCACCTGGTTTCTTCCATTCGTCCGGACATTATCCTCCTACAAGAGACTATGGTTTCTTGACATGTTTTTGTTGACTTCTTTCTTAAGGTTTTACCCTACTGGGACTGTGTTTCTTTGGATCCAACTGGAAGGTCGGGGGGTCTTCTCTCAGGATGGAATCCTTATGTGGATGATTTCTTTGCTTTTGGCACATCTACAGGAGTCATCCTGGAAGGTAGGATCAAATACATTTCTAGAAGGTTTAAAGTCCTAAACTAATATAGCTCTCTAATATACGTGCGAGGTCCAACAGTAGTACTCGGCCCAATATCACAGGGCACCAACTAAGGAAGCTACATTGTGCCCTTAGTTGTACTACCCGACTACCCAAGTACTAGGAAGTATCTTCCCAAGTGTTGTTCTCGGTGGCACTATAGAAGTCAGGTTGTCGATCAGTTTATCTAAAGAGGGCTTCAGGAAATCTAGAACGATCTGTATATAGGTGTTTTATGATGTGCTACCACTTGAAGGGGTACCAACAGGGATTACAAGTGTGGCCAATAGATGTGCGCTTAAGTACCACTTGTATTTCCTGCATGTGTGAATCCCCAACTGTGGGTTTATGCACGTAACGAGATATCTATGTAGCTTAAAGATGGCAGAATATGTCTCTACCCTGAAAAAAAATTAACCCACAATTTTCTGCCGAGGAAAGTGCTTTGATACCACTTGTAATATTCCAGATATAAAAAGTATGCAGAATAGAAATAAAATGCTAGAAATGATAGATGAATGATAATATAACCAAAACCACACCACAATAATACCAAAATGATACCAAAATAACACCAGAAAGAGCACTTTGATTACTAAGAGAAATGTTCACTTGCCTCTTCAAGGGGGCAACCTCCAGCATAGCAGAGCTCTATTACAATAATATCCGAGACAAAAGTTCGCATACCCTCGACTCGTATTTATACTAAATATGTCTATCAAAAGAACCATCTAGAGGAAGATCCTTCTAGAAGCGGAAGCTTTTATTAGGTCTTCTTACATTCGACTTATTCTTTCTTATTGTTAGGCCTTATTAATATTGACCTTTATTACATCATAATATATTATTCTACCTACGTGAGGGGTTAGGTTCCTAACATTTTAATATTTATAATAGAGTAGTAAAATGGATATTGCAATGAGTGTTGAAATCCATAAGAGGTGCAATGGACATGTTTGGCTCATTTCAAGTCTTGAGAGACTCAAAAGATTAGTATTTCAATGACATTTATTATGTAATTAAGATATAGATAATTTGCATTCAATGGAGAACAAACAAATTATATATCCTCAGTATATGGGTTGATTTTTCATTATTGAGTTCGAGTGAGTAAATGGATAATCATAGGGTTGATAACTTGGTATCGATCATGTTAAATACAAGTTTTACAATTACAATTATCTTTTGTGTTACTACAACATTAGTGGATAATCCCCAAAAGGTTGGATGTTGTGCTGCCACGAGATCCCAGTCTCGACTGTGAAAAAGTCACCAGTTCTCCTTCGGAAGGATGCTTCCTAGGTAAGTTGAAATGTGTCTTCCCCTCCTTTTTTATCCCTCTGTCTAAAGATGATTTAATTTCACTTACCAGCCATGAGGATTGGTTAGTGGAAATATTTGAAGGTTTTTGGGATCTTGTGATTAAAAAATTAGTAGAGAAGCTTGAGGGGGTTGTGCCTATTAATGGGGAGGGGATTTTTTCCATAGCTCCCATTACATCTCCCTTCCTGGTAGTTAATTCTTCTCCTTCGAGAGACCCTATAACTGACAATCATGTGAATGACTCAGCCCTTGACCCATTGTCTGATCTTTTAATGGAGTCACAGAAAAATGACTCTGCGAACTTTGGTCTTTCGACCTCGGGGGGTCATCAGGTAAGGAGAGATGCTCCTGAGAAATCATATTAGAAACCTTGTCTTTCACCCCTTTGCCTATATCCAACCACTTTCAACCTCTTTTGGGCGTTGGAGACAGGGAAAATGTTACGATTCGTAAAAGAGGATGAAATAGATTGGATAGGAAGGGAGTTGCTACCATTGATGGCAGCCTAGAAACATTCTCTTCGCCCATCTCCCCTACTCCTCCTAGTCTTGTTTCCTCTCCTTCACATCTGGACCTTAGATATTTGGAGCCTAGGCATGGTGTGTCCTTATTATAATTCTCTCTCTAAATATTCACGGGGTTGGGGGGTCCTCCAAAGTACTTTCCCTCAAGCACTTGGTTTCTTCCATTCATCCAGACATTATCCTCCTGCAAGAGACTATGGTTTCTCTACATGTTTTTATTGACTTCTTTCTTAATGTTTTCCCCTCCTGGGACTATATTTCTTTGGATCCAACTAGAAGGTCGGGGGGTCTTCTCTCAGGCTGGAACCTTTATCTGGATGATTTATGTGCTTTTGGCACATCTGCAGGAATCATCCTGGAAGGTAGGCTCAAAGAAATTTCCAGAAAGTTTAAAGTCCTAAATTGTTATGGCCCCTACAAGGAAAGGGACAAGTTCTATAAGACTACAACTTTTTAGGGGATAAAGATTTGATTGTTGGAGGAGACTTAAATCTCATTCTTTCAGCAAGGGAAGTGTCAGGGGATAATGCTAGATTGGATTTACAATCCTTTTATTTTTCTGATATGTTCTCTAAAATGGGTCTATGGATGTCCTCCTCGGTCTTTTAACTCCCACCTGGAGGAATGGCCACTCAGGTTCTGCGGGAATTTCAAAACACTTGGACGGATTCTTAATTCATGAAGGAATTTTGGAGAGTGTTGGAAAGTGCAGGTCTTAGACTATTAACTTTCTAATCTCTGATCATAACCCTATCTGTCTTCAACTTCAATAGTCTTCTGATAGATATTCTTCCCCCTTTAAATTTAATCTTGCCTAGTTGACTGAGATGGAATTCATTTTATTGGTCAAATCTTCATGGAGGTCTCTGGCACACTGGAGAGACCCTTCGGTAATGAAGTTGTTGGTCACAAAGATTAAAAAACTTAAGACTTGTGTGATTTTTTGGAAAAAGGAGAAAAATAAATCTATTCAAGGAGAACTAGTGAGGATTGAGCAGAAATTGGAGGATATTTTTTTCAATTGTCCTTCACAAATTTTCTCCCCTACTGAATTGAGCCTTGTTGGTGCCCTGAAAAAAAAGACAGTGCAAAATTCTTAGTTTAGTAGAGGAATCATGGAGACAAAAAATTTGGCCAACCTGGATTAAGAGTGGTGATAAAAATTCGAGCTTCTTTCACAAGTTTGCTACACATCACCACAACATCAACACTATTTGGGATATCTCGGATGAGGCAAGTAATAACTTTTCCACTTTGACAGATATTAGGGCTATGACTTTCAATCATTTTAAATCATTGTTTAGTGAAATTGGGTGTGATGATATGCCCACACAATTTAATGCCATTAAGGAAGTTCCTCATTTCTTCATTGATGAGGAGTGTAACGAAGTTGGTAAGACAATCTCCATTGAAGAATTGAAAGAGGTAGTAGGCTCGATTCCCAAGGACAAGAGTCCTGGTCCGGATGTGTGAACACAAGAATTGTTCTTTTTATTTTTTGATATTATGGGATTGGACCTGTTAAATGCTATTGAGAAATATAGGACTTCTAGAAGGGTTTTTGGATCTGTAAATGCAACCTTTGTGGCACTTATTTGAAAGGTATCTAAGCATGTTACTTTTAATGACTTCACACCTATTTCTCTTTGTAATTTCATCTATAAGTTCATCACAAAAATTATTGTGTCCAAGCTCAAGGAGAAGTTGGCCTCTTGCATCTCTACAGAACAATTCGACTTCTTAAAGGACAGACTAATCTTCGATGCAATAGAGATAGATCAATAATTTTTGCACGATGTCAAGACTAAAAACTTAAATTCTCTCATCCTTAAACTTTATCTAAGGAAAGTGTATGACAAGGTGAGATGGCAACTTTTTAAGATGATGCTAATTCAAATTGGGTTAAAATGGGAAGTGACCCAAAGGATAATGGGTTGTGTTTCTAGTGCTAATTATGTGGTCTTGATAAATGGCTCCCCTATCGACTTATTTAAAATTCATAGAGGGATGAGACAGGGATGCCCCCTCTCACCTTTACTCTTCCTCCTGGTGGTGGAGGGCCTTAGTAGACTCCTCAAAAAGGTCTGTTCTGAAAGGATATTCAAAGGAATCAAGGTTTCTACAGATATTATCATTTCACATTTATTTTTCGTTGATGATGTTTTAATTTTGGGTTCAGGAAATCATGTGAACTAGGTAGCCTTCAAACATCTACTAGCCACTTTCTGCTTGGCATCGGGCATGGAGATAAATTGTCAAAAGTCATGTTTTCTTGTTCATAATATAGATGATAGGACAAAATTAAGGCTTATGGATCTTTTTGATATTCCAATGGTTGACTTGGATCTTGGGATGAAATACCTTGGATTCTTCATAAAGCCAAATGCCTATAGGATAAGCAAATGGATTTGGATGATCCAAAAGGTGGAGAAGAAATTAAGTCATTGGACTTTTCGCTGGTTATCTTTGGGGGGAAGATTAGTCCTGGTAAATTTCGTCCTTCAAAATATGCCAGTTTATTGGCTCAGTATTGCCAAAGTCCCTGTAAGCATGATCAATAAACTGCGTCGAATTTTCTCTAGCTTTCTATGGAAAGGAGCAAAGAAACCTTTTGGTTTCCATTTAGTGGATTGGGATAAGATTACAAAGCCCAAAGCTTATGGTGGTTAGGGTATTCGAAATCTTCATTGGTTTGCAAAAGCTTTAGCTACAAAATCTTTATGGAGGCCGTTGTTTGGCTCAGGTCTTTGAAGTATAGTTATGAATAAAAAATACTTGAAAGGAGTTCATGTCATCTTCTGGTTGAGGACTAAAGTTTACAAATATCCTCTTGCATGTAATTTCTAGAAACACATTTTGGGTTCTTTGCCAGTTCTAAAGTGATGGTGTGCTTGGAATGTGGGATGTGGTACTAGAGTTATGGTGGGCCAAGACCCATTAATTGGATGAAATTCATCCTATAAGCTTTCTGTAGAGTTGATCAATTTACTTCATGATGCACAGATTTATTCTTTGTCACATATCTCTAATCCCGCTGCTCACAACCACTTGGATGTTGTTGGTTGACTCTCTTTTTCACAGTCGAGATTGGGATCAACGGGATCCCAGTCTCGACTGTGCAAAAGTCCCCAGTTCTCCTTTGGAAGGATCCTTCCTAGGTAACTTGAAATGTGTCTTCCCCTCCCTTTTTATCTCTCTGTCTAAAGATGATTTAATTGCACTTACCAGCCATGAGGATTGGTTAGTGGAAATATTTGAAGGTTTTTGGGATCTTGTGATTAAAAAATTAGTAGAGAATCTTGAGGGGATTACACATATTAATGGGGAGGGGGTTTTTTCCACAACTCCCATTACATCTCCTTTCCTAGTAGTTAATTCTTCTCCTTCGAGAGACCCTATTACTAACAATCATCTGAATGACTTTTCCCCTGACCCATTATCTAATCTTTTAATGGAGTCACATAAAAAGGACTCTACGAACTTTGTTCTTTTGGCCTCAGGGGGTCATTAGGTAAGGAGAGATGCTCCTAATAAATTGTATTAGAAACCTTCTCTTTCACCCCTCTACCTATATCCAATCGCTTTCAACCTCTTTTGGGCGTTAGAGATAGGTCAAATGTTACGATTCGTAAAAAAGGTCGAAATAGATTGGATAGGAAGGGAGCCGCTACCATTGATGGCAGCCTAGAAACCTTCTCTTCATCCATCTCCCCTACTCCTCCTAGTCTTGTTTCCTCTCCTTCACATCTGGCCCTTAGAGCTTTGGAGCCTAAGCAGGGTGTGTCCTTATGATAATTATCTCTCTAAATATTCGTCGGGTTGGGGGTCCTCCAATTTACTTTCCCTCAAGCACTTGGTTTCTTCCATTCGTCTGGACATTATCCTCCTACAAGAGACTATGGTTTCTCGGTATGTTTTTGTTGACTTCTTTCTTAAGGTTTTCCCCTCCTGGGACTGTGTTTCTTTGGATCTGACTGGAAGGTTTGGGGGTCTTCTCTCAGGCTGGAATCCTTATGTGGATGATTTTCGTTCTTTTAGCACATCTGCAGGAGTCATCCTAGAAGGTAGGCTAAAATAAATTTCTAGAAGGTTTAAAGTCCTAAAGTGCTATAGCTCTCTGATATACGTGCAGGGTCCAACAGTAGTACTCGGCCCAATATCTCAGGGCACCAACTAAGGAGGCTAGACCATTCCCTTAGTTGTACTACCCAACTACTCAGGTACTAGATATCATCTTCCCGAGTGTTGTTCTCGGTGGCACTATAGCAGTCAGGCGGCCGATTAGTTTATCTAAAGAGGGCTTCAGGAAATCTAGGACAATCTGTATACAAGTGTTTTCTGATGCACTACCACTCGAAGGGGTACCAATAGGGGTTACAAGGGTGGCCAACAGATGTGTGCTTAAGTACCACTTATATTTCCTGTGTGTATGAATCCTCGACTGTGGGTTTATGCGTGTAACGACAGATTTATGTAGCTTAAAGACGCCAGAATACGTCTCTACCCTGAAAAAAAATTAACCCACAATTTTCTGTCGGGTAAAGTGCTCTGATACCACTTGTAATATTCCAGATACAAAAAGTATGCATAACAGAAATAAAATTCTAGAAATGGCAGATGAACGACAATATAACCAAAACCACACCACAATAATACCAAAATGATACCAGAATAACACCAGAAAGAGCACTTTGATTACTGAGAGAAATGTTCACTTGCCTCTTCGAGGGGGCAACCTACAGGAGAGCAGAGCCCTATTACAATAATATCCAAGACAAAAGTTCTCATACCCTCGACTCGTATTTATACTAAATATGTCTATCAAAAGAACCATCTAGAGGAAGATCCTTCTAGAAGCGGAAGCTTCTATTGGGTCTTCTTACATTCGACTTATTCTTTCTTATTGCTAGGCCTTATTAATATTGACCTTTATTACATCATAATATATTATTCTACCTACGTGAGGGGTTAGGTCCCTAACATTTTAATATTTCTAATAGAGTAGTAAAATGGATATTGCAATGAGTGTTGAAATCCATAAGAGGTGTAATGGACATGTTTGGCTCATTTCAAGTCTTGAGAGACTCAAAAGCTTAGTATTTCAATGACATTGATTATGTAGTTAAGATGTAGATAATGTGCATTCAATGGAGGACAAACAAATTATATATCCTGAGTAGATGGGTTGATTTTCTGTTATTGAATCTGAGTGGGTAAATGGATAATCATAGGGTTGATAACTTGGTATCGATCATGTTAAATACAAGTTTTACAATTACAATTATCTTTTGTGTTACTACAACATTAGTGGATAATCCCCAAAAGGTTGGATGGTGTGCTGCCATGAGATCCCAGTCTCGACTGTGCAAAAGTCACCAGTTCCCCTTCGAAAGGATGCTTCCTAGGTAAGTTGAAATGTGTCTTCCCCTCCTTTTTTACCTATCTATCTAAAGATGATTTAATTGCACTTACCATCCATGAGGATTGGTTAGTGGAAATATTTGAAGGTTTTTGGGATCTTGTGATTAAAAAATTAGCAGAGAAGCTTGAGGGGGTTGTGCCTATTAATGGGGAGGGGTTTTTTTCCACATCTCTCATTACATCTCCCTTCCTAGTAGTTAATTATTCTCCTTCGAGGGACCCTATTATTGACAATCATGTGAATGACTCTGCCACTGACCCATTGTCTGATCTTTTAATGGAGTCACAGAAAAAGGACTCTGCGGACTTTGGTCTTTCGGACTCGGGGGGTCATCAAATAAGGAGAGATGCTCCTGAGAAATCGTATTAGAAACCTTGTATTTCACACCTCTTCCTATATCCAACCACTTTCAACCTCTTTTGGGTGTTGGAGATAGGTCAAATGTTACAATTCGTAAAAAAGGTTGAAATAGATTGGATAGGAAGGGAGCCACTACCATTCATGGCAGCCTAGAAACATTCTCTTCATCCATCTCCCCTACTCCTCCTAGTCTTGGTTCCTCTCCTTCACATCTGGCCCTTAGATCTTTGGAGCCTAGGCATGGTGTGTCCTTATGATAATTCTCTCTCTGAATATTCATGGGGTTGGGGGGTCCTCCAAATTACTTTCCCTCAAGCACTTGGTTTCTTCCATTCATCCAGACATTATCCTTCTGCAAAAGACTATGATTTCTCGACATGTTTTTTTTACTTCTTTCTTAAGGTTTGCCCCTCATGGGATTGTGTTTCTTTGGATCGTCGGGGGGTCTTCTCTAAGGCAGGAACCCTTATGTGGATGATTTTTTTGCTTTTGGCTCATCTACAGGGATCATCCTGGAAGGTAGGCTCAAAGAAATTTCCAAAAGGTTTAAAGTCCTAAATTGTTATGGCCCCTACAAGGAAAGGGAGGAGTTCTGGTAGATTGCGACTTTTTAGGGGATAAAGATTTGATTGTTAGAGGAGACTTAAATCTCATTCTTTCAGCAAGGGAAGTTTGGGGGGATAATGTTAGATTGGATTTACAATCCTTTTATATTTTTGAGATGTTCTCTAAAATGGGTCTAGTGGATGTCCTCCTCATTCTTTTAACTCCCACTTGGAGGAATGGCCACTCGCGTTCTGCGGGAATTTCAAAACACTTGGATTGATTCTTATTTCATGAAGATTTTTTGGAGAGTGTTGGAAAGTGCAAGTCTTGGACTATTAACTATGTAATCTTTGATCATAACCCTATCTGTATTCAACTTCAAGAGTCTTATGACAGATATCATTTCCCCTTTAAATTTAATCGAGCCTAGTTGACTGAGACAGACTTCATTTTATTGGTTAGATCTTCATGGAGGTCTATGGCGCACTGGAGAGACCCTTCGGCAATGAAGTTGTTGGTCACAAAGCTTAAAAAATTAAGACTGATGTGATTTTGTGGAAAAAGGAGAAAATTAAATCTATTCAGTAAGAACTAGTGAGGATTGAGCAGAAATTGGAGTATATTTTTTACAATTGTCCTTCACAAATTTTCTCCCCTACTGAATTGAGCCTTGTTGGCACCCTGAAAAAAAAGACAGTGCAGAATTCTTAGTTTAGTAGAGGAATCATGGAGACAAAAAAATTGGGCAACCTGGATTAAGAGTGGTGATAAAAATTCGAGCTTCTTTCACAAGTTTTCTACACATCGCCACAACATCAACACTATTTGGGATATCTCGGATGAGGAAGGTAATAACTTTTCCACTTTGACATATATTAGGGCTACGACTTTCAATCATTTTAAATCATTGTTTAGTGAAATTGGGTATGAGGATATGCCCACACAATTTAATGTCATTAAGGAAGTTCCTCATTTCTTCACTGATGAGGAGTGTAATGAAGTTGGTAAGACAATCTCCATTGAAGAATTGAAAGAGTTTGTAGGTTTGGTTCCCAAGGACAAGAGTCCTGGTCTGGATGTGTGGACACAAGAATTGTTCTTTTTCTTTTTTGATATTATGGGATTGGACCTGTTAAATGTTATCGAGAGATATAGGACTTCTGGAAGGGTTTTTGGATCCGTAAATGAAACCTTTGTGGCACTTATTCCAAAGGTCTCTAAGCCTGTTACTTTTAATGACTTCAGACCTATCGCTCTGTGTAATTTCATCTATAAGTTCATCAAAAAAATTATTGCGTCCAAGCTCAAGGAGAAGTTGGCCTCTTGCATCTCTATAGAACAATTCGACTTCTTAAAGGACAGACTAATCTTCGATGCAGTAGGGATAGCTCAAGAATGTTTGCACTATGTCAAGACTAAAAAGTTAAATTCTCTCATCCTTAAACTTTATCTAAGGAAAGTGTATGACAAGGTGAGCTGGCAGTTTCTTAGGATGATGTTGATTCAAATTGGGTTAAAATGGGAAGTGACCCAAAGGATAATGGGTTGTGTTTCTAGTGCTAATTATGTGGTCTTGATAAATGGCTCCCATATCGGCTTATTTAAAATTGATAGAGGTATCAGATACGGATGCCCCCTCTCACCTTTACTCTTCCTCCTGGTGGTGGAGGGCCTTAGCAGACTCCTCAAAAAGGTATGTTCTGAAGGGAGATTCAAAGGAATCAAGGTTTCTACAGGTATTATCATCTCACATTTATTTTTCGTTGATGATGTTTTAATTTTAGGTTTAGGAAATCATGTGGACTGGGTAGCCTTCAAACATCTACTAGCCACTTTCTGCTTGGCATCGAGAATGGAGGTAAATTGTCAAAAGTCATGTTTTCTTGTTCATAATATAGATGATAGGACAAAATTGAGGCTTATGGATCTTTTTGATATTTCGATGGTTGACTTGGATCTTGGGATGAAATACCTTGGCTTCTTCATAAAGCCAAATGCCTATAGGATAAACGCCTGGCTTTGGATGATCTAAAAGGTGGAGAAGAAATTAAGCCATTGGACTTTTCATTGGTTATTTTTGGGGGGAAGATTAGTCCTGGTAAATTATGTCCTTCAAAATATGTCAGTTTATTGGCTCGATATTGCCAAAGTCCCTATAAGCATCATCAAGAAACTGCGTGAATTGTTCTCCAGCTTTCTATGGAAAGGAGCAAAGAAACCTTTTGGTTTCCATTTAGTGGATTGGGATAAGATTACAAATCCCAAAGCTTATGGTGGTTGGGGTATTCAAAATCTTCACTGGTTTGCAAAAGATTTAGCTACAAAATCTTTATGGAGGGCATTGTTTGGCTCAAGTCTTTGAAGTATAGTTATGAATAAAAAATACTTGAAAGGAGTTCATGCATCCTCTGGTTGAGGACTGAAGTTTACAAATATCCTCTTGCATCTAATTTTTGGAAACACCTTTTGGGTGCTTTGCTAGTTCTAAAGCGATGGTGTCTTGGAATGTGGGATGTGGTACTAGAGTTCTGGTGGGCCAAGACCCATTAATTGGATGCAATTCCTCCTATAAGCTTTCTTCAGAGTTGATCAATTTACTTCATGATGCATAGATTTATTCTTTGTCACATATCTCTAATCCCGCTGCTCACAACAACTTGGACGTTGTTGGTTGGCTCTCTTATGTTGATTTAGGACTAGAAGGTTCCTATGCTATGGAATGGGATGTTTATCTGTCAATGCTTAGAAGCAGTGGAATTTATTTGAATAATGAAGAGGATACAATTAGTTGGTCTTGGAATTGCTACTCAGGACAGGTCACTGCTAACCTAGCTTACAAAGCCTTGGTCTCACAACATTGTTTTGAGGAGCCTTGTTGGTGGTATAAAGTTATTTGGAAACTTAAGATCCCATAAAAAATTATATGTTTCATTTGACTTTGCCTACACAACCAAGTTCTCACATGCAAGAATTATAGACTTAGAGGAGGCATAGGCCCATCGGTTTGTCCTATGTGCTTACATGATGAGGAAACAATAATGCACTTGTTTGTTGATTGTGCAATATCACAAGGTATCTAGAGGGAGGTTCTTAATCAACTTCGATTCAGAGGTAACTGGAATAAGCCTTCACTACAAGAAAATCTACTCTACTGGTTCCTTTCCCTTACAAATCACAAGACAATTCCCTTCCTTAGAATAAAATAATTTTTCAAGATTTGCCCCAGAATGATGGCATGATATGGAGCATAATTATTATGGCAAGGAATATAAGGACGCTTCTGAAGGTATCATTTTGGACTATATTGTGTCTCTGGTTTACTTTGAAAACAAGCCTATTGGTTATTTTGATGGAGTTGTTGCTGGAGGTAAATGTGGAGTTGGAATTTTTCTTAAGTTTAGCACAGAACATGTTATTAAAGCTACTATTGTTGTTGATGGAGGTACTAATACTAAGGCCGAGATTCTTGGGTTATGGGGACTTTTCTCTCTGACAAAGTTCCTTCATCTTAATGAATTAATGATTGCAGGTGACTCTAAGGTGATTATAGACTCATTTGAAGGAAAATGTACAATTCACTCATAGGTTCTATCTCCTTGGGATTCACAGCATACACATCCACACACAATTTAACATTATAGCATATTCCTTGTCCAAAAAAGCTTTGGACCGACATCCTGGATGGTTACAATTTGAAGAATTTACAATGGATACTCAAGTCAGGATTGTTAATTTCTATATTTTCTAAAAGAATACAAGACAGATAGTGGGATATATAGTTTTTTGTTTTTCTACTAAATGTTTATATGATGGAAATGTATAAGAAACAAAAGTTAATATAATTATGGCTTTTAGCGCTGCATAAATCACATAACAATATATTTTTGTATCTGAAAAGTTTCAATATATTTTTGTATATAAAAAGTTTCCTTTAATTCAAACTTGAATATCAATGAAACTGTTTTTTTCCAAAAAAAAAAAAAACATCAAAGAAAGAAAGATAAGTGTTACATGGACAAGCCAATGGAATGAGAATTTGTAAACCTTATTGTGTTATTCAAAATGGACAATTTCTATAACATAATTCAAATAAGTTGGTTAGATTTGGAACAAAGCAACTTAAACATTAAAGTTGGTTAGATTTGAAACAAAGCAACTTAAAAATTAAATTATATTTAATACTTAATATTAGTCAATATGAAACCAATAATCACTAGCAGTGACAGGGACATTATGTCGATGAATCTTATGTTTTTTGGAATATATTTTCATTAATGTTTTCTTTTTATTGTTGGTCTGAATTTACGCTATAATGTTTGCAGATTCTGTTTACGTTTCGATACACTGAACACAAGCCGATATTAACATATGTCAATGTCGGTTTTTATTTTGTATTAGATACATGAAAAAGCTTAAAGTATGCGAACCATCAAATCTCAAAGGCTTCTTCTCATTCCTTCCTTTCTGTACACCGCTATGTCAAAATGGTTTATACCATGCAAGGCTATGTCTTGAAGGAACATGAACATATGATGAGCTTGCAAGAAAGAAAGTTGGGATTACAGGGATGAACAAATACATAACAGAGCTTGGGATTTATATATGTAAATGTATTTTTGGAAGCCCAATCTTATGTGGTAATATAAGATTGGAGTTCAGAAAGCCAAGAGCAGAGTAGTAAAATTAATTTTCTTCAACAATTTAGCGAGATGTAGATTGATCTTTTCTCCTGAAACTGCATTAGCTGAGCTTGGATATACTGCATGAAAAGATTATCTTTGTTTTTTTAGTTTATCAAGAGTCTATAACTATTGCTTCAGTTGAGCATGTATATGAAGTGAGTTAATAAGTAGACAAACTTACCTCTTTTCAGGTGAAAATTTTCCTCCAAATCAGACAAGAATTCTGCCAAAATTCATAATTCCACTTAATTGATGAGAACTTGGACCATTAAATATTTCCATTTATATCTATATTTAATTAATATATAATAATATTTTTTTTGAAAACAACATATGATGACTTACATAACAACCTAGGACTTTTGAGCTTAAAAATAGAATTGATGAAGACAAAAAGGAAAACATCTTTACACATAAAACTGGATAGTATCTCTTCCAAGACCTACTCCAATGGACGCTGATAATGGAACAAAGTTAACCATCAAAGGGAGATAGATGGGGATCAGAAACCTCCCCTAGGCAGCCACAAGATGCCTCGCGCTGGATAATAACTGCTCATATTCATCCGGAATTAGCAGAGTCCAGACTGCTATTTTTACCAATCAGTTAGTAGCCTCATCATTACAGTGATATGATTCGCTGTAAACCATCTTTCATACCAAGCTATATAGTTTTAGGGGTTTTCTGTGGCTTATGCAGGCAACCTCAGTACTGTTAAAATCTCTGCATACTGACAGTTGAGAAGTCAAGTACATACGGTACCCTCAAACGAGGTTAAAAATTAGACTTTCTAGCTTTAGTATTTATAAATTTTTCAACGAGATAATAGAAAATTTTGGGTTTTATTTACACAACTTGATCAGTCATATTGGCAGACACTTGTTCAGGAATTAGGGACTACTATTACTATTTATTCCTTTATAACACATCCATTTCAATCCCACGATCGTATGCTAATATTTAATAAAAAGAGGCTAAGAATTCGCCCTGTGCATGGCCATTTTGATCTATACATTTGACCAACTTGATTCATAAAGACAAGTGTGGAGTAACTAGGTCACCATCCTTACTACATCAACTTTATAAGTAGACACTGTCATTGTGCTTGGGAACCAACTCAAGCACTCCACATCAGATTTGTATGCCTCAGTCTCCAATTCCTCATGATGTTCTTTCAAATAATTCAAGTAATTCTGGGCTTTTGGAAATCCTATGCTGTCTGCAACAATGCATGTTCCTTTGCCAAGCATGCTTCTCTCCTTAAGTAACAGAAAATCTGGCAAATAACAATGCTTGAAGTGATCCATGAATATGAAATCAAATGATGAGCCTGCCATTTCATTAAGGAACTCGTCTAATTCATCAAGCACTTCAGTCAACGTTCCTTTCAACACTGTCACCTTTGAGGACAGTCCTGATGAGTACAAATCAACATAAAATTCTATTAAAATTCAATTCATGAAGACATGAGCATTGCTAGGCTCTAGTATAAGACTAGATTCAACAAAACATTTGAAGTATGATCTAGATTACAGGTGCTCTAAAATTCTCGAGGACAAATTAATACAAGGGCTCTAGTATAAGACTAGATTCAACAAAACATTTGAAGTATGATCTAGATTACAGGTGCTCTAGAATTCTCGAGGACAAATTAATACAAGAGTTTATTAGCAATAAAATTTCAAACATGCCCATTACTAGCATGAAGTCATAAGGCTACGACGCAACAAAATATTTGAAGTAGGTTCAGAGGCACTCTAAATTGAATATTGTGTGTTTATGATTTGTAATGAGAATATGCATTAGAAAGCAGTTTGGATAAATTTTTGTGTTCATTTTCATTCTGATGAAAATATGAGAATAATATCTTGATATGTTGTGGGGCTCAGAAGCGATTAGGACTGCATTTTAATGAAAGAACTTTCATTAAAGAAAAAGACGCATAGAAATGCTTTCGAGAACCAAAACAAGTGAAAAAATGCTATGCTTTCGAGAACCAAAACAAGTGAAAAAAAAATTAACAGTAGTTCAATATACACATAGCTGAGGAAGTTTCATTGGAAAAATAATGGACTTGTGTTATAAGGAAAGAGTGCTTTCTATAGAAAAAAATGCACTGGTAACATCTGGAAGAAGCCTTGGAAAACTGGATGAAGGATAAAATAATGTATGTCTGTCAAAATGTGGACGAACAGATTTTCTTTCTTTTTTTTCTAAATAAAAACACATTGGTTATATTATCTCAAAATGTACAGCAGAAGAACAATGTTTGGGTCAACGATCTCTATTGAGTCAGACTGGGGCCCTGATATACAATGGATGAACCCTTCAACTGCAGCAGAGAAAGTAAAAATGACAACGATCAGCCAGGCCATGAGTCCGACCTGACTACTGAAAACCTTCTATAGGCATGAAGATAGGTAGTTCACCTACTCATTCAAAAATAATTGCACGGACATCTTGTTTCCCCTTCTTCTTTGGAAAATCCTTCCACTCAGCTGAAGGGATCAAGCCTGGTGGAGGCTCCTGTGAAACTACCTGCCCATCTATATCACAATCAATGTCTCCCTCGGAGGTAAGGGCAATTTCCATTTCCAGATCAGAGTTCTCCTATTCATGCGGCCTCTTCAGACCTTCTGAAGGGCTGTCTGTCTGAATTAGTTGTTTAGTAAAGCTAGGTACGGTTTGGATGACCACAGTCTGATGTCCATCCCTTGTAGTAGAAGGGGCCATCGGCGCCTTAGACGGTGCAGAAGGCTCAAGTCGAACTTCTCCCTTTTTGCGAATTAACCCAGGAGTTAGATTCCAGCCTCTAGGTTTAATCCGTTTCCCCTTTCTTCCATGGAAAATCTTGGCTTTGGGACATGTATCCTATAAACGGCTGGCTGGTTTCTTGACAAACCCTGCATCTGAACGCTGTATTTTTGTGAGAATATTTCCATTCCTGGACAATCTGATCTGGGAGACCATGACTCAAGATGAGTTCGACATCGATGTGAGCACAAGAGACAATGCCCTTTTGGGCTGATTGGTCTCAGCCTTCAGAAATTTCCCAGGGCATTTCCAGTTAGTTCGAGCACTGGTGGAACCAACAAAAAAGGGAATATTGGACATGCTTACCCACACTGGGTGGTAGTAACAGATATGGTAGTAGGATTGAACTCTAAAACCAAGCATTAATGAATAGGCCATACCTACCCATAAACTAAAGCTATTTTTAAGGGCAATGAACGAATGAAAACAGTGTTCAGCTCTGAAATTCTGAATGAGAAAAAAAAATCAGATCAACCCAAATTTAGCGCCAGTCTTAACCTTGGGCCCCAAAATTACAGAAAATTCAAAAATCATGTAAGCAGGCAGGCAGATAGAGAGATAACAAGTTATCAACAATAAACAAAAGATTAACTGAACATGAACTAGTTTATAGTACATACAGCCTTCATTGGTGGACGATGTAATTCACTGATAAGCTGTGGGATAAACTGATATAGAAGATACAGAGATATGGATTGAATGATGCAGTCTACAGATTATTTAAGAACTAGAGCCAAAAGCAACGCATGCAACTAGAAAAGAAGGTTATCTCTCTCTATATGCAACTCTGTTAACAAAATAATTCACAACATCCCAGACACCAACATGATCTTAGTTAATATCAGAGATCAAGCAGGGAGAGAGACAGAATTTTTTTCCAAAAAAGTACAATACCCATATTGAGATCAAGCAGGGAGAGAGACAATTTTTTTCCAAAAAAGTACAATACCCATATTGATATTATGTTTTAAGACTCTAAGATAACAAAATGATTGACTTATATTACAACTACAGAATATTTTACCTGCATGCTCTATCATTTCTCTGGCAATTACATAGTTATGTGAGTTCACTTCTATAGAAATCAGCTTGCTGTCAGGATTTCCCATCTTGGAAGCAATTCTAATGGCAGAATACCCACAATAAGTTCCAAGCTCTAAGGCCACTCTGGAATCAAATTTCTGCACTGCAGCATCCAGAAGAGAGCCCTTCTCCTTTCCTAAAATTGCCAGCCAAGTATGGTGAGTAAAACTGTCAATGGCTCTCAGGACAGACTCTGCATTTCCCTTCTCTGCATTTTGCAGGACGTAATTTAGCAGGGCTCGCTCTCTGCAGTCAGGAGAATGGCCTGTCACACTTGCTCGTTTGTCAAATGAAAATGTCAAGTATGACAGAAACCTTGACACAGGTCCGCATGCCATGGTTCTAATTTGTTTCTAATTTGTTGAGCAACAGGGTGGTAGATCTGTAAACTGCAATAGAGAGTAATGCAAGTGAATTGTTGTAGAAAAGGAATGTATAGAGTAACAAAAAAGCAATATGATTCTAAGCTCGTAGATATGTTCCATGACAACTGACAAACAGAAAGCAAAGGTTGGTATCTGATATGGTTCGAGATGTTGTATAACAAATATATAATTATGTTTTCATGAATGAATGGGAAAAAATTTAATAAACTCAGATATGTGAAAATTTATATTTAAATATTATTAAAATAATATAGATTTATAATATCTTCCATAGTTGTAGTTTATGTTTTGGTTTTTTATGGGATATTTGAGTAGTCAAAATCACCACAACAATTAAAAAAAATTGAATGTTTCCTCCAACAATTTGAATTTTTCCTCCAACTACTTAGAGTTTGAAATATTAACCACTTTATAAAAAGAAATTCTGAAAATCCAATCACACAACATAAATTAAATTTTGTTAAAATTATTAAAAAATATATAATTTTTCCCTTTAATATTAATCTTGTATTATTTTTATTTCATTAATATTATATTACTCCAAAATATAACATAATTCTCTCAAAAACATTTATTATTTTTATTTCATTAATATTATATTAATCCAAAATGTAAGATAATTATCTCAAAAACTACAGCTATCAACTATATTTCAAGTGATTCCATCAGTGGGAATATCATTTCACTTTCAAAGGAACAAATCTTTTGTATCAAAAGTAATCCTTGTATATATTTATTATTCTTTTCCATTTCAATGCTTACTTTAATATGGAGAGTTGTCCCATTCAA
>ML792371.1:66476-107409 GCA_009831015.1 Picea engelmannii
AAAACTGGATGAAGGATAAAATAATGTATGTCTGTCAAAATGTGGACGAACAGATTTTCTTTCTTTTTTTTCTAAATAAAAACACATTGGTTATATTATCTCAAAATGTACAGCAGAAGAACAATGTTTGGGTCAACGATCTCTATTGAGTCAGACTGGGGCCCTGATATACAATGGATGAACCCTTCAACTGCAGCAGAGAAAGTAAAAATGACAACGATCAGCCAGGCCATGAGTCCGACCTGACTACTGAAAACCTTCTATAGGCATGAAGATAGGTAGTTCACCTACTCATTCAAAAATAATTGCACGGACATCTTGTTTCCCCTTCTTCTTTGGAAAATCCTTCCACTCAGCTGAAGGGATCAAGCCTGGTGGAGGCTCCTGTGAAACTACCTGCCCATCTATATCACAATCAATGTCTCCCTCGGAGGTAAGGGCAATTTCCATTTCCAGATCAGAGTTCTCCTATTCATGCGGCCTCTTCAGACCTTCTGAAGGGCTGTCTGTCTGAATTAGTTGTTTAGTAAAGCTAGGTACGGTTTGGATGACCACAGTCTGATGTCCATCCCTTGTAGTAGAAGGGGCCATCGGCGCCTTAGACGGTGCAGAAGGCTCAAGTCGAACTTCTCCCTTTTTGCGAATTAACCCAGGAGTTAGATTCCAGCCTCTAGGTTTAATCCGTTTCCCCTTTCTTCCATGGAAAATCTTGGCTTTGGGACATGTATCCTATAAACGGCTGGCTGGTTTCTTGACAAACCCTGCATCTGAACGCTGTATTTTTGTGAGAATATTTCCATTCCTGGACAATCTGATCTGGGAGACCATGACTCAAGATGAGTTCGACATCGATGTGAGCACAAGAGACAATGCCCTTTTGGGCTGATTGGTCTCAGCCTTCAGAAATTTCCCAGGGCATTTCCAGTTAGTTCGAGCACTGGTGGAACCAACAAAAAAGGGAATATTGGACATGCTTACCCACACTGGGTGGTAGTAACAGATATGGTAGTAGGATTGAACTCTAAAACCAAGCATTAATGAATAGGCCATACCTACCCATAAACTAAAGCTATTTTTAAGGGCAATGAACGAATGAAAACAGTGTTCAGCTCTGAAATTCTGAATGAGAAAAAAAAATCAGATCAACCCAAATTTAGCGCCAGTCTTAACCTTGGGCCCCAAAATTACAGAAAATTCAAAAATCATGTAAGCAGGCAGGCAGATAGAGAGATAACAAGTTATCAACAATAAACAAAAGATTAACTGAACATGAACTAGTTTATAGTACATACAGCCTTCATTGGTGGACGATGTAATTCACTGATAAGCTGTGGGATAAACTGATATAGAAGATACAGAGATATGGATTGAATGATGCAGTCTACAGATTATTTAAGAACTAGAGCCAAAAGCAACGCATGCAACTAGAAAAGAAGGTTATCTCTCTCTATATGCAACTCTGTTAACAAAATAATTCACAACATCCCAGACACCAACATGATCTTAGTTAATATCAGAGATCAAGCAGGGAGAGAGACAGAATTTTTTTCCAAAAAAGTACAATACCCATATTGAGATCAAGCAGGGAGAGAGACAATTTTTTTCCAAAAAAGTACAATACCCATATTGATATTATGTTTTAAGACTCTAAGATAACAAAATGATTGACTTATATTACAACTACAGAATATTTTACCTGCATGCTCTATCATTTCTCTGGCAATTACATAGTTATGTGAGTTCACTTCTATAGAAATCAGCTTGCTGTCAGGATTTCCCATCTTGGAAGCAATTCTAATGGCAGAATACCCACAATAAGTTCCAAGCTCTAAGGCCACTCTGGAATCAAATTTCTGCACTGCAGCATCCAGAAGAGAGCCCTTCTCCTTTCCTAAAATTGCCAGCCAAGTATGGTGAGTAAAACTGTCAATGGCTCTCAGGACAGACTCTGCATTTCCCTTCTCTGCATTTTGCAGGACGTAATTTAGCAGGGCTCGCTCTCTGCAGTCAGGAGAATGGCCTGTCACACTTGCTCGTTTGTCAAATGAAAATGTCAAGTATGACAGAAACCTTGACACAGGTCCGCATGCCATGGTTCTAATTTGTTTCTAATTTGTTGAGCAACAGGGTGGTAGATCTGTAAACTGCAATAGAGAGTAATGCAAGTGAATTGTTGTAGAAAAGGAATGTATAGAGTAACAAAAAAGCAATATGATTCTAAGCTCGTAGATATGTTCCATGACAACTGACAAACAGAAAGCAAAGGTTGGTATCTGATATGGTTCGAGATGTTGTATAACAAATATATAATTATGTTTTCATGAATGAATGGGAAAAAATTTAATAAACTCAGATATGTGAAAATTTATATTTAAATATTATTAAAATAATATAGATTTATAATATCTTCCATAGTTGTAGTTTATGTTTTGGTTTTTTATGGGATATTTGAGTAGTCAAAATCACCACAACAATTAAAAAAAATTGAATGTTTCCTCCAACAATTTGAATTTTTCCTCCAACTACTTAGAGTTTGAAATATTAACCACTTTATAAAAAGAAATTCTGAAAATCCAATCACACAACATAAATTAAATTTTGTTAAAATTATTAAAAAATATATAATTTTTCCCTTTAATATTAATCTTGTATTATTTTTATTTCATTAATATTATATTACTCCAAAATATAACATAATTCTCTCAAAAACATTTATTATTTTTATTTCATTAATATTATATTAATCCAAAATGTAAGATAATTATCTCAAAAACTACAGCTATCAACTATATTTCAAGTGATTCCATCAGTGGGAATATCATTTCACTTTCAAAGGAACAAATCTTTTGTATCAAAAGTAATCCTTGTATATATTTATTATTCTTTTCCATTTCAATGCTTACTTTAATATGGAGAGTTGTCCCATTCAACAGATATACTCATAAATATACCCATTGCTTTTGGGATTTCTTTTAACATAAGAGTTTGAACTTTGAATATATGTAAGATAATACTTTGTTTTAATCATTATACTATATTTTCATAAATTTAAGATTAATTTTGATTGAGTATAAAATAAGTTTAAGATTAATTTTGATTTTAGAGTATAAAATAAGTTTAGATAATAATATATTATTTATATTTATTAATAATTATAAATTTAACTCGTATTTTTATAATCTATTATATTTACTTTAAAATAATATGAATAAAATTTCATTCATAATATGTTTATTAATAAAAAATTATTCATTATTAAAAATGAAAAAATATTTTTTTTAATATAAATAATTTAATTTATATTTAAATATCTTATATTTATGTTTATTTAATTAAACATGACTAAACTTTATAAAAGTAGAATTCTCATTATAAAGGTGAAATTCCTTAATCAGCACTATAAATTCCAATGATTCCATTTTATAAAAATACAAAATTAAATGTGTTATTCAAAAAGGAAGGATCCCAATACAGTAAAAAGGACCCTGATAAAGCCTTTATTGTCTTGGTAAACAAAGAAGCATCAAAATCAAACCAAAATGCACCTCAAAGTATGTATTGTCTTGATAAATAAGGAAGCATGTAAATCAAATCAAAAAATACATAAAGCTTGTCCGTTTATAAGTCTAGATGGGATTGTTCGAGAGAATTTATTTTGAATTTAAATTATAATAAGAATATTCAAAATCAAATTTCATGCTTCAAAAATTATAATTGAGTTTAATAATAATATATAATAAAATTAATATTGATAATTTCTATTATGATTTATGATAATTTTTTCTATTTTTATTAACCCTTTTTTTTTTTTTATAGAAAAAGGAAAATAGAATGGTCCATTATTGTTATGATAAAAAGTGTAAGATTTCTAGAAAAGTCATTGCTGATGCTTTTAATGAATTCTTAAAATCTGATGAAGTAAATTGATACAAAGCCCTAATCAAAAGGGGGAAAAGTTTTATATAAATAGAAAGCAAGATAAGCTTTTGCACTTCTTTAAGCTAGATCTTAAGAGGTTTGGAGGCAAATTTTGACTTGTAAAACTAAAGAAAACAATATGATCCTCTCCGTGGACTGGAATTCCTAATTTAAAATATTCACAAATCTCCTAATGTCGTGGAAAACATTCAATTATTTCTACAAAAGAATAATTTTTTTCAATAGATGATATAGAGTTTGGAGTTAAGTGGCTCGCAAAAGGGAAAGCTAAGGATATCGAAGGCTACCAAGTAGAAATCTTAAAAATTAGAGGGCCTAGTATCTTCATCCCTCACATCCACAAGCTATTTAACTTAGCAATCAAGCACAACTTCCCTAAACCTTGGACTCAAAGCCTCATTGTACTTATTTTTGAAAGTGTGGATCAAAGCAATCCCTCTAATTATGGGACCATTATGATTAGCCCCCTTTTAGCCAAGTTATATGGGATTATTTTGGAAAAGAAGATCAACGTATGGCTAGAAAGTCACAGAAAAAGAGTTAAAGGATAGGCCAGATTTAGGAGCTATCATTCAACTATGGACCACCTTGTTATGCTTAGAATCATTGCAAATGAGTGTTGCAATAATAAAAGCACTCCCTGGTGTTGTTTTGTTGACTTTAGAAGAGCTTTTGACACAATGTATCGAGCTAACCTTTGGAATAGGTCAGAAGAGCTAAAAGTTTATTTCGAGTTGAGAGTTATTGCAATAAATTTGTACGAGAACGTTATTCCCAAGTTTAGGAACATTGAGGGATGGTTGGAAGAAATTAATTATACTATAGGAGTTAAGAAAGGTTGTCCCTTGTCCCCTACTCTTTTACATTAACAAGTTAGAGGCTTGTCTAAAAGAAGTAGGTTGTGTCTGTCCGACTCTTGTTGGTATAGTCATCATGATCCTTTTGTTTTACGAACTTGATGATATTGTTCTTATGATGAGGATTCTCTATTATCTTAACAAGAAACTAAAAACCCTCAAGGATTTCTACTCTAGTATGGGTATGATTGTTGACACTGACAAAAATGAAGGTTATGATAATCAAATCCAATTATATCACTTACACTAATTTTTTGTATGACAACAACAACTTGGAGGAAGTGACTTCATACAAATATCTCAAAATTGATCTTCATCGCAAGCTTAATTGGAACTATAGCATAGAAAAACAGATAAATGGAGGGTGGAAAGCTTATTTTGGGATTGAAAACAATTGTAAATCAACAGAAGAACTAGGTTGTGTCGGTTTGACTCTTGTTGGTATAGTCATCATCTTTTTTCATTACGTTGATGATATTGTTCTTATGGCAAGGATTCTCTATGATCTTGACAAGTAATTAAAAACCTTCAAGGATTTATACTCTAGTATCCAAATATGATTGTTGACACTAACAAAATAAAGGTTATGATAATTAAATCCAATTAGATCACTTACGCTAATTTTGTGTATGACAAAAACAACTCGAAGGAAGTGACTTCATACAAATATCTCAGAATTGATTTTCATCACAGGCTTAACCAGAACTATAGCATAGAGAAAAGAATAAATGGAGGGTGTAAAGCTTATTATGGGCTTGAAAACAATTGTAAGTCAATGGACCTTTTTCTATGGGATAAGAAGAAAATCCACTTTGAGACTCTCGTCACTTTTGTTATATTATATGGTTGTGAAATTTGGGGATGCAAAATCTCTAAAGAATTGTGGAGAAAGATTGAAAAAATCCAAAAGCATTTTATAACATATAATCTCAAAATTAAAGGAAATACACCCTATCATATTTTCCTCATAGAAGTGAGTCTTCCCCCCATTGAGAGCATAGATATGACTAGGTACATAATGTACAAGAATAAGATAAACAACATGGAAGACAAGAAGCTTCCAAAGATTGCCTCAAACTCCAATCAAAGACACTCGTGGCTCGAGCGAGGCTAGCATAAAGATGACAAGTCTTGGCTAAATAATTGGGGAATAAAGGATGAGGTTATTTTGCAGAATAACGATAATATTAAAAATATTATTATATCTAAATTCAAGGAGAAATTGTGGTGCAATAAAGAATTAGAGGACAATAGAAACTTAAGATATTATAAGGAGGTGATCAGTCGTAATCTAGAATATCAAAATTATCTCGTTGCTTTGTCTAGCGTAAAATAAGAACAAACTCTCACGATCTCAATAGTGAAACAAGGCATTGGACAATTCCTAAAACATTGTGGATCGAAAGAATTTTTCATCTTTGTGACACTAAGAGGGTTGAAGATGAAAATCACTTTCTCTTAGAATGTCCTACATACACCCACAATAAATCAAAATTTCAAAATATTTGTTACAACATCGACCTTCCCAACCTTCTAACTCATCAAAACTATGGTGATTTAGAAATGCTTCCCTTAAAAAATTTTGAGCTCAAAAATAAAATAAATTCAATAGATAAAATTTGATCTCTATCACCAAATTTCATCTATTAAATTTATTCTATTAAGTGCCACTTCCTTGTGACATTTTGCTTAAGCAACAATCTTCTTAAAACAACTTTCTTAAAAGAAGCTTCCCTAAATAATCCTTAGGGAAGTTGCCAAACTCTCCCTAAATGGGAGCATTGTTGACTCTCTCGTGCTCAAGAATCCTTATCCCCATATAAGGATAAGGGATAACATAGTGATGTTTATAAATTTAAAACATGTTAAAAGAGAGTTTTTGTTTTTTAACATCATTGTATAGAAAATGTAAAAAAAACATAATTTTATTTTGTATTAAAAAAAATAAAAATTATATAGTTTATTTTTTCATAATAAATTATAATTTTGTAGTATAAATTACAATTTTTCAATTTTATTAATTATTTTTAAAGAAAATTTATATGCAATTTAAGGAATGTTTCTTCACATTTGTGGATAGTCTTTTTATTAAAGTTATTTATATAAATTAATTTGTTTAATATATGAGAATTTAAATACAATACTTATTAACACAAAACTAACCAAATAACCAACAACAACATTAATAATAATTGATTAAACTGATACCCTAAACTATCTTATTACACATCCACACATATATACTTTAAACATAAATCTTTATAAAAATAAATAAATATTTTATAATAACAATAATTATTACAAATACTATATATATATGAATGATGGTGGTGAGCAACTCAACATCAACCGCATTGGGGTGCATTAGAGTTCCTTGAACACAATATTTTAGAATGATGTATTATGTATACATACACATTGATATACCTAAAATAAAAAATTATATCAGAAAAAATGAAAGAGAAACAAAAATGAAGAATTGTGTTCCTAAAAAGAATTAAAAAAATGTAAATAAAGAAAACACACCAAATTACTTAGTTAGACACTTTATCCACAAGTTTTATGACATTGGGTATGAAGAATTAAAAGCATGGGATTTTCAAGAATCGATTTCAAAATATATCTATCCATAGTAAAATAAAAATAAAAAAGAGGACAAGGATGAGGAATAGTGGTGCAAACTAAAGTTTTAGTGGAGCATTGGTTCTTTAGGGTGAATGGAATATTAAAGAAGTGAATAAAATATATGGTTATTATGTTGATAGGCATTTATATTTTAGAATTGGATGGAGGTTTCAGGATTGAATGGTGGGGATATGTTCTGTAAGGTATCAGATGATATTATGTAGAGCATAAATATGATTGTTATAATAATTGTTAGTAGAAAGAGAAAAACAGAGAGCACACTAATACAATTGATTTAAAAAATGGTACCCTGATTATTTTGATAGCCAAGTTCACTTGCCTCTTTGAGGGGGTAACCTATAGCAAAGCAAAGCTCAAGTACAAAATGATTCTCAAGAAAAACAAATCATGCTTTCTACTCCTATTTATACTATTTCTATCTTCTAGAGAACATTCTAGAGGAAGAACTTTCTAGAGGCATAACCTTCTAGTAAGTCTTCTTACATTAGATGTGTCCACGTTATTACATCAGCCTTATTTACTAATGTTATCCTTTATTGCATAGAAAAACATATTATTCTATCTACTTGAGGGGTTAGGGAGGTTAGGACTCTTACATGCCCTCCCCCATTGAAACAACAATGTTGTCTTCAAGGCTTGAGATGGGGAAACTATTGCAGAATGGTAGCCAACTCCCATGTGGCATCCTCAAGTTATGTATCTTTCCATTGTATTAAAACCTCCTTGATTTTGTGTTGACAGAGATGACACTCTTGTTGGTCTAAGACTGCTTGGGGTTGCAACCAAATGGAGCCTTCTTCATCCAATTCATGTGGACTGGTTTGAATTTGGCACTTGGTTATAATCACTTTATTTAGGCAGGAAACATGAAAAATTGGATGGAGCTTAGAGTGACTAGGGAAAGATAACTTGTAATCCATGGGCCCCACACGCTTGAGGATTGTATAAGGGCCATAAAACTTTGGAGCAAGTTTTAGGCAGTGATCTTCTTTGAGGGATGCTTTCATATAAGGTTGTAGATGAAAAAACACCCGGTCCCCTTATGAAAATTGGCATTCTCAATGACATCGATCATCTTGTTGCTTCATGTGATTCTGAGCTATGGCCAAATTCTCTTTGAGAGTGCATAGAATGACAGCTTGAGTTGTAAGTATTTTGTCGATGTACTAGACCTTGGAGACACCAGATAGGTAGGATAATACATAAGGTGGATTTTGATTATAGATTGCCTTAAAGGGAGTCATGGGAGTAGCACCATGGTAAGATGTATTATACCACCATTCAGTGAGTGGAAACCACTGAACCCATTGATATTGTTGTCCAGGCATGAAACACCTAAAACATGTTTCCAAACACTTGTTAACAACTTTAGTTTGACCATTAATATAGGGATGATAGGTTGTGTTGAGATGTAATTGGGTGCCATGGAGATTTAACAATTCTTGCCAAAAGTTGTTGGTGAAACTGGGATCATGATTAGATACAATAGAGTGGGGCATTCCATCGAGTTTGAATATATTGTCCATGAAAATTTGGGCCACGGTGGAGGTTGTGAACGGGTGTTGGGGGCCACAAAAATGAGCATATCGGGAAAGGTGATCAACTACAACCATGATGACTGATTTATTTCCCAATTTGGGTAATCCAATAATGAATTCCATAGAATTATCAATCCATATAGCAGGTGGAATAGGAAGAGGTTGGAGTGTGACGAGAGTTTTGATTGATTCCCCCTTATTGCATTAGCAAGTATCACATTCAGCCACAAAAGTGAGGATGTATTGTTTCATGCCTTCCCCAAAAAAGAATGTTTGATATGTTCATATGTTTTGTGAAAACTTGAATGCAATGTTGTTGGTGAAGCATGAAGTTCAGAGAACATGGTGGATTTAAAGTGAGACTATTTTTCCAAATACAAATAACATTTACAACGAAGCTCCTGAATGTGGCAGAGTATATCGAAGATGCATGAGGATCTTGTTGCAATTTTTGGATTAGGCAGGAAATTTTGAGATCTTGGAACCATTCCTAGCAAACTACCTTTAACCAATATGATACAATGAAGGAGAGTGAAAAGAGGGACCCCTATTCTTCATATTTCTATGAAAGAGAATCAACAACCACATTTTTTCCCTTCTTGTAAATGATCTCATAATCATAATCTCATAATCATAGCCAAACATTTTGGTCAACCACTTATGTTGCTTAGGGGATGAAACTCCTTGTTCCAAAAAACATTTGAGGCTACAATGATCAATTTTAATTTGGAAGCATTTCCCTGGCAAGTAAGGATGGAAAAGATCCACCGCATGAAAAATAGTCAACATTTCCTTTTCATAGGTAGATTTTCCCAAGTGTCTCTCAAATAATTGTTTGCTAGTGAAAGCTAAAGGTCTTCCATCTTGCATGAGAATTGCCCCAATTCCTTTCCTAGAAGCATCACATTCCAAAACAAAAGTCTTTTTGAATTCGGGTGGTGCCAGAACATGAGTCATACACATAGCCTCTTTCAAGACTTGGAAGGATTAATTAGTTGTTGGAGTCCAACTGACAACATTCTTTTTAACGAGATCGGTGAGGGGAAATGCATTTTTTCCATAATTATGAACAGACTTGCCATAATATCTCGTTAAACCTCTCAAACTTTTAAGAGTTTTAGAACAAGGCCAATCCTTCATAGCTTCTCTTTTTTTAGGATACACATAGACACCGTCCTTGCTAACAATATGGCCTAGGTACTCTAATTTAGGAGCTTCGGAAGAATATTTAGATTGTTTGAGAAAGATTTTGTGCTAAGACTCTAAATGTAAGACTTGATCCACATGGGCCAGATGGGCTTGCCAAGTTTTACTATAAATGAGGATATCATCAAAGAAGACCAAGACAAACTAATGGAGAAAAGGGCAGAAGACATGATTCATGAGACTTTGAAAAGTAGAGGTTGCATTACAAAGGCTAAATGACATGACCAAGAACTCATAATGGTCTTCATGAGTTCAAAATCTAGTTTTGGGAATATTGGCCTCTTTCATATGTATCTAGTGGTATCCAAAAATCCAAATCTAGTTTGGTAAAGAACTAAGCACCACTTAGTTCATCCAAAAGGTCATCAATGACAGGAATGGAAAATTTATATTTAATGGTAATTTTGTTGAGGGTTCTAAAATCAGGGCACATGCACCACATACCTTATTTCTTGACTACCATGATGATGGGAGAAGAATAAGGGTTGGTACTAGGACGAATAACACCTGCCACTAGAAATTCCTGAACAATTTTCTATTTTTTTTTTTGGGGGGGGAATGGGTGACGATAAGGGAAAACATTGGGAGGAAGACTACCACGAACAAGTGGGATGGAATGATCATGGGCACCACGGAAAGGGGGAAGTCATTGGGGGTCGTCAAAAACAGATTGGAATTTGGAGAGGATAGACTGTATGTCAGGGTGAACAATAGGTGAGGGGGTCTCAACTGCTTGAATGGCATGGAGTTGAGAAATAATGCCCAAATGACCTTTTTTGAGTATTTTCTCTATTTGGTGTGAATTAATGATCTCAGGGGAACATTTTGTGATGCCTTGGATATGATATTGTTGTACATCATGTTGGAAACTCATGGTTTATTCCTTGAAGTCCATGGTGATGGGGACTACTCTATGTAACCATTCAACACCTAGAACAATGTCACAACCACCCATTTCAATAGCAAACATGTGAGATTTCAGGTGATAATTGTAGATATATGAAACATGACATGTCCAAATTGGCCCTTGTGTCATGAATCCACCATGGGGACATGGATTCATCCAGATTCATGTCTGAAACGAATTTGGGTCATGTCCTTCACATGTGACGCAACCCAAATTCGTGTCGGACATGAATCTGGCAAGTGTCACGATTTAGGGACATGTATCATGACTTTTGGGAGGTCTGCGCCCTCTAAAAAGGAAATTTTACCTTCTTCTTTTTTTGTTTGTTGAACAGGTAGAGGTCGTGGGGTATTTTGGTGAGCTAGGAAGAGGGTTTTGTGCAGGTTTGCCTACATTCCAAGTGCTACCAAGTGGATTTGAGGACCATATTTCAAGTTTTTAGCTACAACAATTATTACAACAATGATATTTCTTCCTCCTTCAACATAAATGATGGCTCAATAAACAAAGACAACAACAAAAGGGAAAAGGAAAGGGAAGAATCCCAATGTTGGTGTTGCCCATCCTCCTACAACTTCAGCACCCTCTTTTAGTGTCCCATTTGTTGCAAGTGGCGATGGAAGTGAAGCTTCTAATGATGAAAAAATGACTTTTGCAACAAAGCAATAGGTTCAAGACAATAAATATCCATTGTGGAAGTATGTTACAAGGAATTTTAGGAAACAATGAGATGGGGCCAAGGAAAAGTGGGAAGGGAATGTTTTGTGGACATGTGGATTTTCCATAATGAATTTACAAGCACCTATTACCAGTGCCATGTTTCAAATATCTATGCAAATAGATTTTGACTATTTGATCGGCAATATTATTCATATCTATCTTGATGACTTAACTGTGTATTTTAAAACCGATTAGATCATTTTGGTCATCTTAAAAGAGTTCTCATGCGATGTAGGAAATTTGGTATTTCTCTAAATCCTTCTAAGTATCTTTTCGACGTTACCAAGGGAAAGCTCCCTGGACACATTGTATTTGATTCAGGAATAGGCATTGATCCTAGAAGGATTGTTGTTATCTTAAATCTTCCTACTCCCACTTCCAAGAAGGAGGTTCAAGATTTTATGGGTATTATTAACTTTGTCCGTAGGTTTGTTCCTGATTTTGTTATGATGGTAAAGCCAATTCATAATATGCTTAAGAAAGAACGTTCCTTTTCTTGGACATATGATGTTAAAAATGATTTTGTAGGGATCAAGAAAGCAATGAGTTCCACATCGGTTTTGGTGAAGCTGGATTTTGAGAAAGAATTTATGATATATATTAAGGTCATAGAGGAAGAAATTTATGCTATCCTCATGCAAGGTGATGACCAAGGTAACGAAAAACCAGTGGCTTACATGATTCAAATAATGTCTGATGATGATTTTAAATATTCTTTTATTGAAAAGAATGCTTTCGCTCTTGTTAAAGTTGTTGAAAAATTTTGCCACTTCATCTTAGGTAAGCACACGTTGGTAAAAGTCCCTTTACCTGTTGTCAAGTGTTTTCTCTCACAGACTTATCTTTCAGGGAAGCTTGCACATTGGCTTGCCAAGATCCAGAAGCATGATTTAACTATCGTGACTTCTAACACCATCAAGGGACGTGAATTATCCCTTCACTTAGATCAGCATGTTGAAACTAGTGAAGAAATTTATGAACAAGATAGCTCTCTATCGGCATTGTTCTACATTGATAATCAAATCCTTCATGTGTCTGAACATCCTTGGTATAAAAATTTGGTTTACTATTTGCAAAATCAAAGATGTCTAGATAACATAGACATTCATCAAAGAAGAAGGCTCTGTCTCAAATCTGCTAGATACGTCATTATAGGAGACTTCTTGTTTATAATATATGCCGATGGTATGTTTCTTTGTTGTGTAAACAATGAGGAAGCACAAAAACTGTTGCAAGAAACTCATGGTTCTTCAAATTCTGTTATTCATGTAGGAGGTCATTTTTCTGCTAAAACCACTGCTTTTAAGATTATCAGAAAAGGATATTATTTCCCTTCAATCTTTCGTGATTCTTATGTTTTTTCGAGATCTTGTGACAAGTGCCAAAAATTTGCTTGGAAAGAACGCCTTTCAACCATCCCCTTACAACCTCTCCTCCCAGACTTTCCTTTTTCAAAATGGGGTTTGGACTTTATTGGTCCTATTAATCCTCCGCCTTCAGCAAGACAAGTCTTTATCTTGACAACCATAGACTAATTTACAAAATGGGTTGAAGTTGTCCTGCTTAAACATTCACAGGATGAGCAGATAATTTCTTTCCTTGAAAATAATATTTTTTCCATATTTGGTCTTCCTTTGGAAATTATTACAAACAATGGTCCTGCTTTTATTTCTACTAAGTTGACCCAATTTTTAGTTAACTTGGGGGTTAAAATTTTTACCTCATCATCTTATTACCCTGAAGGAAATGGGTAGGTCAAGTCTACTAACAAGAATCTGGTAAGAATCATCAAAAGGCTCATCAAAGATAAGCCTCTTCAATGGCACACTCTCCTCACTTACACCCTTTGGGAAGATCAAACTACCACTAAGGTGAGCACTAGTTGCACTTCTTTTCATCTTTTTTATGGTCAAGAATCCATTCTTCCTATTGAGCTAGAACTTTCCTCCTTAAGGCTAATGCTATAGGTTGAAGAATTAACTTCTTCTAATGTTTCTCAAAGAATGAATGCACTTTTGGATTTAGAGGATCAAAGGACATTTTCCTTGGATAATATAAAGAGAAGACAACAAACTGTTAAAAAATATTTCAACAAGAGTGTCAAAGATGTCAAATTTAAAGTCAATAAGGTACTATTGTGGCATTCATCTCATGCTAATAGAGGAAGGCATTCAAAATTTCAAAAATTATGGTTGGGTCCTTTTAAGATTGCTTTTGTCCTAGGTGAAAATTCTTATATTCTAAAGGACTGACAAGAGCGATTGTTTTCCTACAACACTAATGGTTCCCTCTTAAAACATTACATGGAACCAGCTTGAAGAGTTTAACGTTCTTTGGAATGTTTCTGTGTTATAGTGGTTTTTAATTTCTACTTTTGTTATAGTAGTTTTCACTTCTTCTTTTACATTAGTAGTTTTTCATTCTGCTATTTCATTTTATGTCATTTCATTTATGCTTATTTCAATTTTGTTGTTTCATTTCTGTTACGACTTTTCTTTCTTTTTGTTCTTTTGACTTCATTTTTTGCCAAAAATAAAATGTTGGATCAGTTTTGTCACAGCGACGCTTCTACAAAGTATTGTTAGTCAATAACAATCAAGATTACACGGTTGTCATGGTGTTCCCCTTGAAGGCATCGTTGAAATTTTTATATTCTTTCACTGTTGTTTTATGAGATAGTTGGTTTTATCCCGCTTTTGCTTTCCTTTTATTCATCCATTTCGAGATTCAAAAGAGCAAGCTCAGAAAAATTTTCTCCTTGAAGTACAGAACAATTTTTAGTTGAATGATTATGCTTACAAGGATAAATCCCCTCATACTTAACACTTTCCATGAATTATTCTCAAATTCCCGGTCATTTTTCCATTAAATCCGCTCACTTGCCCCTGTTGCATAATCATTCTGATTTTTATCTTCTTGATCTGATGTTACTTGGTCTGCGAAACCAGACATTATGAGTTCTTAATTTGTTGGAAACATATTTCCCTGTGGAGTTGCCAATTTGTTGATGATTAAAATCGTAACTACGAATTCCTTCCACAAAGTATTGTTAAATCCCTATTATATAAATATGCTAATAATATAATACTAGTAGGTGGCACCCCCATGTATACTAGAGGTGCAAGGATAGACATATCACACATTTTTTTGTTGTTTTTTTTTATGTTGCCTACACAATCCTACATTGTTGACGATGCAGTCTTAGTTTAATTTTGACATGGTAATAGGTGGATGATGCATTTTGTGGAATGCTTTTTGCGATAAAAAAAAGTTCTATGGTTATGAGGAGCATGTTATTTACAGTTGTTATGATTTAACCTTGTCACTAATCCTTGTGATCGATTACCTAGACACATATATGCAAGAGATATTTTAATGGTAGCATAATCAAAACAAAGAAAAAAACCTATGAAAAAAAAATCCTAAAGTGTAAAAAAGGGAAAGAAGTTATATGTTTGATCTATGATAAAGGACTATATGCAAGTTCAAATGAAAAAGTTAAAGGATATTTGTGTTAGTCCTAACTATTATGCTATTGTTGGTTAGTGGATTGTGCGAATTTCATTAGATTTGAATGGGGCGCATATAACATTTTAATATGTATTATGGCATGGATTTATGGCAAGGGTTAACGTGTAAATAATATTGGGTGGTGCACCATGCAAGGGATATCGTCGCAGATTTCAAAATGGTTTGGAATTGAATACATGGTTTAATTGTTGGTGAATGTCATGCTTATTGGGTTGTCTCGTACTTCGAATTGAATAGGCCAAGTGATGGAAGCGACGTACATTTACTGCACATCACTCCATACTACCCCTATCACCTATCACCCTAGAATTGTTCCATTATTTCATGTTTTTCTATGTTGGTTGTGAAGCTCTAAATTTTGAGGCTCTTGGAAGAAGGAAGGTTGGACCAACTTGCCATTTAAGTGTTTTGAAACAGGTATGATTCTTTTTCTCTCCATCCATGAGGTGTTCTTTGTTGTATGAACAAATGATGGCTCAGTGATGTTTAGATTTTGTGTGTTCTTGAGAATTTCGACTGTGTAGATGTGTGTTATGGCTCTCTATGATGACTGTGAAATGCTTATGATTGAAAGCAAAGAAATGAGTATTTTAAGTTGCGCATTGGTTGTTGCTTGGTCAGTTTAGTATCATGATGGGTATCTATGGAATAATAAGTGAACAGTGGTAAAATATGGCTCTGCATTGATGATGGAGGGTTTTTTTCTGTGTATTACCATCAGTTATTTCGTTCCCTCATAGTCATGATTATAACCCTTACCCAGTCGCAGAGGGATTGCCAACAGTTTTTCTGTTGTTTCTTCAAACCTCGAGTCATAATCATTGGACCGTTCTTACCGTATTTTCACCGAAGTATCCCAAGATCCAATCTTGGGTGGTCCTAACATTAATACATGCATGTATGGTTGTGGATTGATACAAGTTGTATCTCAGTGTTATGTCAAAAGGATGTGTGCTTCCTCACTAGTGTTGTTGTCAAGTTGTTAGGCTCTTAAGTATTGGATAGAGATTTTATATCTCTGTGTTTTCTTTTAATAAATGTCATTGTTAAATTAACCCTCACCTCTCCTGTACAGGTGTTAAACGCACCATGTGCAATGGTTATTTTTACCTACATGTATTTTATCTCCTCGAGGGTTAACTATTGGTTCCATTGTGCAGACATGGAGTAATAAGCAAGATTGTGTGGCGCATTGTTGTGTCTTTTTCGAAGGGTATTTTTTCCTGTGGTTGATATAAGTCTCAGAAGGCCATCAACCCTTTGTGTTTTTGTTTAAAATACGAACGCGCTCTTGTTGCTTCCCTGCATTTGATTTTGACAGAGCTTGGTTTAGACTCCATTGTCTTTGCTTACCTTGGGCACCTTTTGGGCTATCTAGTATTGGGTATCAGTGAAATGGTTATGGAGGTCTTGAAAGAACATTCTCTATCGTCGAGTCTCTGTCTCGTCCTTGTATGGTTAAATTGGTGGAAAAAGAATGAAATAGGAACTTGCATACAGTCGAGGGTTGTCTTCCTTTTATTATTGTTTTTCTCACTATGTTTTTACCAGTGTGGTATTGATTGCAAATGGAAATACATGTGTGGTTTTGCTAATCCCGATCAGGGTTCTACCAAGTTTTAAAAGGGTGTATGTTTGTAGTTGGTTCTGTTCACTTCATATATTATATCGAGATCGTCACTCAGATTACCAATGATTTTAAAAGAAACTTATACCCATGAAGATAAGGACCCGGGGTTTATGTTCGATTAATTGTTGTTTCATTTTAAGATTTTGTGATTGATATGATGAAGATTGTGTATAATCAGGCATATTTTGATGTATGTTCGCGTTTAAAAAGAGACATGTGTATATTTTGATTGAGCCCGATTGTAATTGGTAAATAGTGGATGTTGATTGTTATCCTGATGCATTATGGATTAGCAAGGATAGATGTTGACCATATTGTTGTGCATTTTTTTTATTATTTTTAAAAGAAAAAAAAAGGAAGGGATCAACGCTTTCTTAAACAGGACTGTTGAATGGAAAGTTTTTTTTTTTATAAGTTATGATTACACAGCCTGTTATGAATTAAGGAATCTTGGGAAATTTAATTATTGGAACAACAAGAAACTTGGTATACAATCGAGAAACATTGAATGTTGGTGCTTTTTGGATTGATTTTAATACTGAGTTATGATTATTGATTATTTAATTTGTTTTATGAACAATATCCATTAAATTCTGTGTCATTCTCTCACTTTTTCTCTCATTATGAATCCCCTCACAATCCCAAATTCACTTTGCATGCTATGTTCATAAAATCAAATTAAAATTAAATAGGAACTCTGTATTACATCAATTAAAAGATGACACAAAGATGGGTCACAGTTGATTTGTTTTGTTATTGTAACACAGTTGATTGTTTAATGATTTGTTGAGCAGTAATTATGTTCTTACTCCCTTTCATATTATCAGTTTTTCGCTCAATAAAACCCCCTCAGATATCCTGAAACCCTTATTCACCCTCTGCTCATTGACAAGTATTAATTGAATTTTATGGATTGGATTGCATGGATCTGATGCGATTGTTGAGCCAAACTTTGTTTCATATTAAAGAGATGTCATGTATGGTTTGTTTAAGAATCTAGTTGATAATAAACATTGCATACATGATGAGCTTCTTCAGCAGAGGAATCCATGGCCGAAATAGTAGTGGAAGAGGGAATTGGAATAGAGGGCCTAGAAGGCCAAGATTCTCGATACATTTTGATGCATATCCACAAGAGTTAAACCATCTCTTCCAAGATGGATTTTTTCAATTGGATTGGACAAGGGGTAGTCCAACCTAGGCCAGAAAGGCCTCCCTTCCAACCCCAACATGTCCCTGTTATCCATGTCCCCCCTCATGTTTCATTGCAACCAGAAGTTCCTGAGAATGACGAATGACAGGAGATTGTTCACCCAACAGTCTCCCAACATCGTGGCTGGCCCAATTTGTCTCTACTTGCTCCTCCTCCATCGGTTAACCCAAATGTCAAAATTTCCCCTACACACTCACCTGTGCAGTCTTCCCATGCAAGAAAGAGACTCAAAACCGAATCCCACCACATGCATGATAAAGGAAAAGTTGTTGTTTCCCCCTGCTCTCTCTCGAGTGATTCAGCCAAATCTGTTTGATCCAGCGTGCACTTGAGAGATGACTGCTCTCATGTTTATTAGTGAGATCAAGCCTAAAGGCTCCACACATCCTAAGGCTAATTCAGAAAATTCAAAGGGACATTATAAATAAAGGGAAAATTGCCTCCCAAAGTGGCAAATATGGTTTTTGGGTATATTTTATTATTGATTGTTGAGAACGGTTGATTGCTGAAGTTTTTGGACAACATACTATTTTTGGATATTATATGTTTGGATATAGTTTAAAATATCATTGATATTTAATTTTCAAATTATGAGAATGATGATGGGAGCCACAAGGAGGGATGTGTTTGATTGATTGACTAGTTATGTTTATTTTTGTTAAGAAACTAAAGGGAGTCACAAGGGGCCCCACCTACTAGTTATTATTTATTAAAGACCTTTATTATTATTATATTAATTCTTCCCCTTAACTAAAAGTTAGTTGAGTTTTAGTTAACTTAACTAAAAGAGGTAGTTGAACTACCTCAACTCATTTGGAATGTTTAAAGGAAAAGTGAGATGGAAGAACAAAGAAAGAATAGAAGGAGAAAGCATACTAAGGTCTAATCTTGAGTTTTATTGAGATAGTTTCAGTTTTCATTCATTCTTTAATTCATTAAAATCCTAATTCTCTTTTATGAAAGCAGGGTCATATTGTAGAAAGCAAGATTCGAGGTTGAATTACATCATTCAGACACTTGTTTTAAGAGGTGTTGATCTATCTTTGATAGTCTGTGTAGACTTGTCTGGTTATGAATTAAATTTCATGACTGATAAAGGATATTTTTCATAGTCGAGTCGGCGGAAATCTGTGGCATGTTGATCTAGGTTTAAAGGTTCAGTTTTTTACTTTCTATTAGAAGTCCTTTTGTATGGTTTTCAACGAGGAAATCTAATTTTGACTTTGGTCCAAACTCCCTTAGGGATATTTGTAAAGAGAACGATTCTTTTGATTTCTTGGAATGAAATAAGCGATTGTTATTCTGCCTTATTTGTGTTAATATGTGACTTGGTATTTTTCTTTTGTCTCCACATTTACTTTTGCATCTATTGTATTTAGAAAATTATATAAAAATGTTGAATTTTACAACAATCTTTTATTTATAAAAAATCGACCTAAACCCTTGTAACTAATACTTGTGGATTAAGAAACACATTTTGAGGCTATAAACATAGGGTGATATTCTCGTCTATCTTGCCTTAGCCAAGCAAGATCTAAAAATCCTTGAGTAAGATTATTTCACATCTTTTCCTCAACATTTATTTGGCGACCATACTAGAGAGATATTCCATATCTCTCTGGTTGATTTTTATCCTTGATTATCATTGAATATAATTACATTTCTGACATTGATTCTTTGACTATTTCATTTCTTAATGACTGTACATGTTGCAAGGCAACTCAATATAGAGCCTAGTCTTCAAGATCAGACCATCATTGCTTAAACTTGTTTAATACCATCTTAGATATCGCTAATACCTGGATTGAGCTTAATCACTCATGGGAAGCAATTGAACAAGACATAAGTGCCCAAGAACGTTGGGAAGCTGGGCAAAGACAACATTGGAATCAACAATAGCTTTCTTTTTCCTTAAGTTGTGATCTTCTTTTCATGTCCTTAGACCCTCATTTTTTTAGGAGAAGAAGAGGTTTATCACCGAAAATTAATCCTATTGCTAAAATAGGAAGAAGGAACGTTGGTTTTTCAACAAAACAAAGTTGTCTAAGGAGAAATTTGTCTGATTCATATAGTTCATCTTTCTCTCCCTTAACTATGATTCACAAGATGGCATCTAGTGGTGGCTCTCGTGGCACTGGAGGTGCTTCTTCATCTCAATCTTCAGCTTCGTTAGTGATTGGTAGCTTATATAGTCACCAAGTCCCTTTTCAATCTACTACAAACCCTGCCAAAGTCATTAAGAAGTATGGGATTTTTCAGTTTGAAGAAGATGCTACAACTACCCCGTGGCATGTTTCCTCCCCTCTTAACCTAGCACCTGCTACTCGTCCACTTCCTAAATTCAAAGAGAATCTCCCTAGGTTTTCATGGAATAACAATGTCACTACGAATGAACACTTGGTGGAATTTTCTAATGCCTGTCACAACATAGGAGCCAATGACAACAATACCTTTATCCGCTTATTTGTGAATTTCCTTGAAGGGAAGGTTGCGGCTGATTTCTGTGATCTCCCCCCTAATATATTATCTACTTGGGAAGAGTTAGTCTATTGGTTCAAATCTAGCTATGGGAAATCCAAAATCCTAGCCGAGCAGTTACGTTAGTACAATAACATCGCTTATAAGGATGGTGAGACTATCAAATTCTTCAACTTGAATTTCACCAAATTATACAACAAAATCCCTGAACTCATTCGACCTTATAACCAAGCCACTTTCATGCATTATTATAATGCATTACCTTCCCCCTATCGTCATAGGCCTGAGGAAAAATCCATTGATAACCTTGGTTCCACTATGCACACGTGTTTAGAGTATGAAGAACAACTTGAAAGAACATGTCTTCCTAAGGGAGACTCAGTTAAATAGACAGACATGTCCGCCCTCTTACAACTTGTACAAGATATGAATAATCGAATGATAGCATTTGAGCAGAAAGAAAATGTCCCATCTCTTACCCCCGTAGCTTCATCTTCTTCTGCACCCCCTTTTAGAAATCCAAGTGAAAATAATTTTTAGCCTAAAGCTATCATGCCTCGTAGTTGGTGTAACTTTTGTGAGGAACACCATGAGGAAAGTACATGTGAGGTAAACAAGAGTGCAAGAGATAAAATCTTTGGTAAGAGACTTGAAACTATTATTGTTGTCCTAGACTTTTCAAAGCCAGAGGATGTCAGGATCATAAATACTAGGAATAATTCGTATGCTCTCGAAAGCAAATATGATCCTCCCCGCACTTCTTCTATCCCAATCTCATCTTCACTAGCTACTACTGTTCAGGTTCCTAAGGCCTCTGACAGTCAAGGAACTACCTCCCCTCTCCCCTCTTCCAAATACAAAATTCTAAATTAGTTGGCCAACATCAAAGCAGATACAACCCTCCTGGACATCATTGTCGTCCCTGAACAATAGAAGCATATAAACAAATTCATGGAAGGAAAAGATTCCATTGTGTCCACCCTCTCTAAAGAGGTACATGAAGATGATTCATCTGCAAATAAAGTAGGTGTACATAACTTTAGACACCCTGTAAAAAAACCCTGTTTTATATTTCTATAAATATTATGGATAATGTTTCCCATTGTTTCCTCATTGACGCCAGTTCGGGCCCAAGTGTAATGTCGAATATTATTATGGAAGAGCTAGGTTGGTCTCATACAAATGAAAATGCCAGAATCATGCTCTCTTATAACAGTCTACAACAAACGACCATAGGTGAAATCAAGGACTTGACCTTGGTTTTGTCCATGCACCCTGAAATAAGGACAACCCTTAATATTCAAGTAATTGATATGCCAATGAGTAACTACTCGATCATATTAGGAAGACATTGGAAATATTTAATGGGTGGATACCTCTCACTCGATGGGACACACTTATCCATTCCTCGGAAAGGTAAAAACATCATAGTCCTAAGAGAGGGGAGAATCTCACCTTACATAGAAAGTGTCCCACAGCCTAATGTGAATTATATTGAGGAGGACCTAGGAGTGTATTCCATCTTTGTTGATGAGGACAACGCTAACTTGGAACAAATCGACTTAGACAATGGGATGTGGCATATGCACTTTGATGGTTCATGCTCCAATGAAGGAAACAAAATTGGTATTATCTTGTACTCTCCTGTGGGTAAAATTCATAACTTTTCCTATAGGTTAGAGTTTTCTTGCACAAATAATGTCACTGAATTTGAAGAATTATTGTTAGGCATTGAAAATTCCTATAATTTGGGTTGTGGTCACCTTACAGTTTTTGGGGATTCCGAACTTATTGTAAACCTGGTACGTAAGATATACTCTCCTAGAAAAAAGTTAATGGAATGCTACACCCAAACTGTTTGGGCACTTATCTCGAACTTACTATCTTTCAACATCACTCATGTTAAAAGGGAATTGAGCTCAATGGTTGACCGATTAGCGCTTTTTTGCAACCTCTCCTACTCGACAACTTCTGCCACAAAGACCCGATTGTACCTTTCAATCTTTGCATCATCCACACATCCATGAAAATATAGATTCATGGAAGGTCTTTCCTATTGATGAGAGCATTTGTGCTTTCATTCAAAATGAACCTTATAAGCCTAAGGAAATTATACCAATGGAATATAACAATATTCCTAAAGGCTTGACTCCTCTAGAAAGTTCATTTTCATCGAGTGATGTAGGCAACAAAGAGAAACATAAATAAGAGGAGTCGAAAAGGAAAGTGAGTGAAACCATTTCCTTGAACATTGGAAGACCCAAGTCTCCAAAGAATGTTAAAATAGGTGCCCAATGTTCTAAGGAAGAAAAATTGAACTTCGCTAGGCTGCTTGGTGAATTTCAAGGTGTTTTTTCTTGGTCTTATGAGGATCTTCGTGGTTTTGATCCTACACTTATATAGCATGCCATTCTTATCAAGGAGGGAATAAAACCAGTTAGAAAAAACAAAGACCCGTTAACCTTGCACTGGAATCAACTATTCGAAAGGAGTTGGAAAAAATCTTGAAGGTTGGGATCATTTTCTCAGTTAAGTGTTTTGAGTGAGTTTCCAATCTGGTTCTCGTTCGGAAAACAACTGGTCAATTCAGATTATGTGTAGATTTTCACGCATTGAATCAAGCTAGTATAAAAGATCACTTTCCTCTCCCTAATATGGAAATGTTTTTGCATCAAATTGCAGGGTCATAGATGTTGTCCTTACTTGACATTTTTTCCAGTTACAATCAAATCAAGGTAAAAATGGGAGATAAATATAAATCCACTTTTATTACTTATTGGGGCACTTTTTCTTATGAACGCATGCCTTTTGGATTATCTAATGCAGGTGCCACGTTTCAAAGAGCTATGCAAATAGATTTTGACGATTTGATCGGCAAGATTATTCAGATCTATCTTGATGACTTAACTGTGTACTCTAAAACCCGATCAGATCATTTTGGTCATCTTAAAAGAGTTCTCGTATGACGCATGAAATTTGGTATTTCTCTAAATCCTTCTAAGTCTATTTTTGGCGTTACCAAGGGCAAGCTCCTTGGACACATTGTCTCTGATTCAGAAATATTAATTGATCCTGAAAGGATTTTTGCTATCCTAAATCTGCATGCTCCCACTTCCAAGAAGGAGGTTCAATCTTTTATGGGTGTTATTAACTCTGTCTGTAGGTTTGTTCCTGATTTTGTTGTGATAGTCAAGCCAATTCATAATCTGCTTAAGCAAGATTGTTCCTTTTATTGGACAGATGATGTCAAAAATGCTTTTGTAGGGATCAATAAATAAATCAGTTCCACACCGGTTTTGGCGAAGCCAGATTTTGAGAAAGAATTTATGATATATATTAATGCCAGAGAGGAAGCAATTTTTTCTATCCTCATGCAAGGTGATGACCAAGGTAACAAAAAACCAATGGCTTACATGAGTCAAATCTTGTCTAATGATGAGTTTAAATGTTATTTTATTGAAGAGCATGCTTTCGCTCTTGTTAAAGCTGTTGAAAATTTTCGCCACTTCATATTAGGTAAGCACGCGTTGGTAAAATTCACTTTACCCGCTGTCATGTTTTTTCACTCACAGACTTATCTTTCAGGGAAGCTTTCACATTGGCTTGCCAAGATCCAAGAGCATGATTTAACTAGCATGACTTATAACACCATCAAGGGACGTGACTTATCCCTTCACTTAGCTCAGCATGTTGAAACTAGTGAAGAAATTGATGAACAAGATAGCTCTCTATCATCACTGTTCTACATTGATAATCAAATCCTTCATGTATTTGAACATCCTTGGTATAAAAATTTGGTTTACTATTTGCAAAATCAAAGATGTCCAGATAAATTAGACACTCATCAAAGAAGAAGGCTACATCTCGAATCTGCTAGATGCATCATTATAGGAGACTTCTTGTTTAGAAGATATGTCGATGGTATGTTGCTTCGATGTGTAAACAATGAGGAAGCACAAAAAATGTTGCAAGAAACTCATGGTTCTTCACATTCTATTATTCATGTAGGAGGTCATTTTTCTGCTAAAACCACTGCTTTTAAGATTATCAGAAAAGGATACTATTTCACTTCAATCTTTCGTGATTCTTAATTTTTTTCGAGATCTTGTGACAAGTGATAGAAATTTGTTGGGAAAGAACACCTTTCAGCCATGCCCTTACAACCTGTCCTCCCAGACTTTCCTTTTTCAAAATGGGGTTTGGACTTTATTGGTCCTATTAATCCTCCGCCTTCAGCAGACAAGTCTTTATCTTGACAACCACAGACTATTTTACAAAATGGGCTCAAGCTGTCCCACTTAAACATTCGTTGGAGGAGCAGGTAATTTCTTTCCTTGAAAATAATATTTTTTCCATATTTGGTCTTCCTTTGAAAATTATTACAGACAATGGTCCCACTTTTATTTCTACTAAGTTGACCCAATTTTTAGTTAAGTTGGGGGTTAAACATTTTGCCTCATCATCTTATTACCCCGAAGGAAATGGGTAGGCTGAGTCTACTAACAAGAATCTAGTAAGAATCATCGAAAGGCTCATCAAAGATAAGCCTCCTCAATGGCATGCTCTCCTCACTTACGCCCTTTGGGAATATCAAACTACCATCAAGCTGAGTACTGGTTGCAGTCCTTTCTAGCGTGTTTATGGTCAAGAATCCATTATGCATACTGAGATGGAACTTTTCTCCTTAAGGTTAATGCTACAGGTCAAAGAATTAAATTATTCTGATGTTTCTCAAAGACTGAATGCACTTTTGGCTTTAGAGGAGCAAAGGACATTTGCCTTGGATAATATAAAGAGAAGACAACAGACTATTAAAAAATATTTCAACAAGAGTGTCAAAGTTGTCAAATTTAAAGTCAATGAGAAGGTACTATTGTGGGATTCAACTCATGCTAATAGAGGAAGGCATTCAAAGTTTCACAAATTATGGCTGGATCCTTTTAAGATCGTTTTTTTCCTGGGTGCAAATTCTTATATTCTAAAGGACTTACAAAAGCGATTGTTTTCCTATAGCACTAACGGTTCCCACTTAAAACATTACATGGAACCAACTTGAAGAGTTTAACGTTGTTTGGAATGTTTATGTATTATAGTAGTTTTTCATTTTTTCTTTTATTATAGTAGTTTTCATTTCTTCTTTTACATTAGTAGTTTTTCATTCTAATATTTCATGTTCTGTCATTTCATTTCTGCTTATTTCAATTTTGTTGTTTAATTTCTATTACGAATTTTCTTACTTTTTGTTCTTTTGACTTCAATTTTTGCCAAAAATAAAATGTTGGATCAGTTTGGCCACAATGACGCTTCTGCAAAGTATTTTTAATCAATTGTAATCAAAATTACATGGCTATCATGATGTTCCCCTTGAAGGCATCATTGAAATTGTTATCTGCTTTCACTGTTGTTTTATTAGATAGTTGGTTTTATCCCTCTTCTGCTTTCCTTTTCTTCATCTATTTCGAGATTCAAGAAAGCAATTTCAGAAAAAAATTCTCCTTGAAGTCAAGAGCAATTTTTAGTTGAATGATTATGCTTACAGGGATAAACCCCCTCATACTTAACATTTTCCATGAATTATTCCCAAATTCCCAATCATTTTTCCATTAAATCCTCTCACTTCCCCCTGTTGCATAATCATTCTGATTTTTATCTTCTTGATCTGATGTTACTTGGTCTTCGAAAATAGAGATTCTGAGTTCTTAATCTATTGGAAACATATTTCCCTGTGGAGTCGCCAGTTTGTTGACGATTAAAATCGTAACGATGAATTCCGCCAACAAATTATTGCTAAATCCCTATTATATAACTATGTTAATAATATAATACTAGTAGGTGGGACCCCCTTGTATACTAGAGGCGCAAGGATAGACATATCACACATTTTTTTTTCTGTTGTTTTTTATGTTGCTTACACAGTCCTACATTGTTGACGATGCAGTCTTGGTTTCATTTTGACATGGTAATAGGTGGATGATGCATTTTGTGGAATGATTTTTGCAATACAAAACAATTATATGTTTATGAGGAGCATGTTATTTATAGTTGCTATGATTTAACCTTGTCACTAATCCTTGTGATTGATTACCTAGCCACATATATGCAAGATATATTTTAATGGTAGCATAATCAAAACAAAGAAAAAAACCTATGAAAAAAAATCCTAAAGTGTAACAAATGGAAAGAAGCTATATGTTTGAGCTATGATAAAGGACTATAGGCAATTTCGAATAAAAAAAGAAGGAAATTAGTGTTAGTCCTAGCTATTATGTTATTGTTGGTTAGTGGACTATGTGAATTTCATTAGATTTGAATGGAGCACATATACCATTTTAATATGTATTATGGCATGGAGTTACGGAAAGGGTTAACGTGTAAATGATATTGGGTGGCACACTATGCAATGGATATCGTCGTATATTTCACAATGGTTTGGAATTGAATACATGGTTTAATTGTTGGTGAATGTGATGCTTATCGGGTTGTCTCATACATCAAATTGAATAGGCCAGGTGATGGAAGTTACGTGCATTTACTGCATGTCACTCCATACTTCCCCTATTGCTCGTCACCCTAGCATTGTTCCATTGTTGCATTTTTCGCTCTGTTCGTTCTGAGGCTACATATTCTCAAGCTCTTGGAAGAAGGAAGGCTCAGACAACTTTCCATTTAAGCATTTTTCCATAGGTATGATTATTTTTCTCTCCATCCATGAGGTATTCTCTGTTGTATGAACGAATAATGGTTTAGTGATGTTTGTCTTAGTGATGAGTATTTTAAGTTGCACGTTGGTTGTTTCTCGGTCAGTTTAGTATCATGATGGGTCTCTATGGAATAATAAGTGAACAGTAGTACAATATGGCTTAGCGTTGATGATGGAGGGTTTTGTTTTGTGTATTACCGTTGGTGATTTCGTTCCCTCATAGTCATGATTGCAACCCTTACCCAGTCACAAAGGGATTGCCAACATTTGTTGTGTTATTTATTCAAACCCCAAGTCATGATCGTTGGCCCGTTGCTACTGTCTTTTCACAGAAGTATCCCAAGATCCAGTCTTGGGTGGCCCTAACATTAATACATGCCTATATGATTGTGGATTGATACAAGTTGTATCTCAGCATTATGTCAAAAGGATGTGTGCATCCTCACTAGTGTTGTTGTCAAGTTGTTTGGCTCTTAAGTATTGGATAGAGATGTTATATCTCTGTGTTTTCTTTTAATAAATGTCACTGTTAAATTAACCCATGCCTCTCCTCTGCAAGTGTTAAACGCACCATGTGCAATGGTTATTTTTCCCTACCTGTCTCTTCTCTCCTCGAAGGTTAACTATTGGCTTTGTTGACCAGACTTGGAGTAATAAGTAAGATTGTGTGGCTCACTGTTGTGTCTTTTTCAAAAGGTATTTTTTCTTGTGGTTGATATAACTCTCGAAAGGTCATCAACCCTCTATGTTGTTGTTTAAAATACGAACGAGCTCTTGTTGCTTCCCTGCATTTGATTTTGAAAGAGATTGGTTTAGACTCCATTGTCTTTGCTCACCTTGGGCACCTTTTCCGCTGTCTAGTATTGGGTATTAGTTAAATGGTTATGGAGATCTTGAAAGAACATTCTCTATCGTCGAGTCTTTGTCTCGTCCTTGTATGGTTAAATTGTTGAAAAAAGAATGAAACATGCACTTGCATAAATTCGAGGGTTGTCATCCTTTTATTATGGTTTCGCTCATTGTGTTTTTACCAGTGTGATCTTGATTGAAAATGGAAACACCTGTGTGGTTTTCCTAAGCCCGATCAGGGTTCTGCCAAGTTTAAAAATGGTGCCTGTGTGTAGTTGGTTCTGTTTGCTTCATATATTGTATTGGGATCATCGCTCAGATTACCAATGGTTTTAAAATAAATTTATACCCACAGAGATAAGGACTCAGGGTTTATGTTTGGTTAACTGTTGTTTCATTTCAATCTTTTGTGATTGATATGATGAATATTGTGTATAATTAGGCATATTTTGAAGTTTGTTCGTGTTTAAAAAAAAACCCGTGTATATTTTAATTGGGGCTGATTGTAATTGGTAAACAATGGATGTTGATTGTTATCATTATGCATTATGGATTAGCAAGGATAGATGTCGACCATATTGTTGTACATTTTTTTTATTATTTAAAAAAAAAAAAAAGGGATCAACGCTTTGTTAAACATGATTGTTGAATGGAAAGTTTTTTTTATAAGTTATGATTACACAGACTGTTATAAATTAAGGAATCTTGGGAAATTTAATTATTGGAACAACAAGCATCTTGGTATACAATCGAGAAACAGTGAATGCTGGTTCTTTTTGGATTGATTTTAATACATAGTTATGATTATTGATTATTTAATTTGTTTTATGAATAGTATCCATTAAATTCCTTGTAATTCTCTCACTTTTTCGCTCATTACGAATCCCCTCACAATCCAAGATTCAATTTTCATACCATGTTCGTAAAATCAAATTAAAATTAAATAGAAACTTTGTATTACGTCAATTAAAAGATGACACAAAGATGGGTCATAGTTGATATGTTTTGTTATTGTAACATAGTTGATTGTTTAATGTTTTGTTGAGAAGTAATCAATTTCTTACTCCCTTTAATATTATCACTTTTCTGCTCAATACAACCCACTCAGATATCCTGGAACCCTTATTCACCCCCTGCTCATTGACAAGTATTGAATGAATTTTATGAATTGGATTGCATGGGTCTAATGTGATTGTTGGGCCGAAATTTGTTTCATATTAAAGAGATGTCATGTATGGTTTGTTTAAGAAGCTAGTTTCTAATAAAAACTGCATAAAGGATGAGCTTATTCAATAGAGGAATCCATGGAAGAAATAGCAATGGTAGAGAGAATTGGAGCAGAGGGCCTAGAAGGCCAAGATTCTCGATACATTTTGATGTAGATCCACAAGAGTTAAACCAACTCTTCCAAGCTAGATTTTTTAATTGGATTCGACAAGGGGTAGTCCAACCTAGGCTAGAAAGGCCTCCCTTCTAACCCCAACATGTCCCTGGTATCTCTGTCCCCCCTCATGTTTCATTGCAACCAGAAGTTCCTGAGAATGAAGGATGGCAGGAGATTGTTCACCCAACAGTCTCCCAAAATCGTGGCTAGCCCAATTTGTCCCTACCTGCTCCTCCTCCACCAGTTAACCCAAATGTCCAAATTTCCCATCCACACTCACCTATGCAGTCTTCCCATGCAAGCAAGAGACTCAAAACCGAAGCCCACCACACACATGATAAAGGAAAAGTTGTTGTTTCCCCATGCTCTCTCTCGATTGATTAAGCCAAATCTGTTTCATCCCACATGCACTTGAGATATGGTTGCTCTCATGTTATAAATGAGATGAGGCCTAAAGGCTCCACACATCCTAAGGCTAATTCATAAAATTCAAAGGGAGATAGCAGGAACAAAGGGAAAATTGCCTCCCAAAGTGGAAAATATGGTTTTTGAGTATATTTTATTATTGATTGTTGAGAACCGTTGACTGCTGAAGTTTTTGGACAGCATACGATTTTTGGATATTTTGGATATGGTTTAAAATATCATTGATATTTAATTTTCAAATTATGAGAATGATTGTGGGAGCCACAAGGAGAGATGTGTTTGATTGATTGACTGGTTATGTTTATTTTTGTAAGAAACTAAAGGGAGTCACAAGGGGTCCCACCTACTAGTTATTATTTATTAAAGACCCTTATTATTATTATATTAATTCTTCCCCTAAATTAAAAGATAGTTGAGTTTTAGTTAACTTAACTAAAAGAGGTAGTTGTACTACCTCAACTAATCTGGAATGCTTAAAGGAAAAGTGAGAAGGAAGAACAAAGAAAGAATAGAAGGAGAAAGCATACTAAGGTCTACTCTTGAGTTTTATTGAGATAGTTTCAGTTTTCATTCATTCTTTAATTCATTAAAAGCCTAATTCTCTTTTATGAACGTAGGGTCCTATTGTAGACAACAAGATTCAAGGTTGAATTACATCATTCAGACCCTTGTTTTCAAAGGTGTTGATCTATCTTTGATAGTCTGTGTAGACTTGTCTGTTTATGAATTAAATTTCATGACTAATAAAGGATGTCTTGCAGAGTCGAGTGGGCAACAATCTATGGCAAGATGATCCATCTTTTAAAGTTCATTTTTTTACTTTCTATTAGAAGTCCTTTTGTATGGTTTTCATCGGGGACATCTAAGTTTGACTTTGGTCCAAACTCCCTCAAGGATTTTTGTAAAGAGAACAATTCTTTTGATTTCCTTGAATGAAATAAGCGATTGATATGTTGTCTTATCTGTGTTAATATGTGACTTCATATTTTTTCTTTTGTCTCCACATTTACTTTTGCATCTGTTATATTCAGAAAAATATATAAAACTGTTGAATTTTACAACACTCTTTTATTTATAAAAAATCGGCCCAAACCGTTGTAACTAATACTTGTGGATTAAGAAACAAATTTTGAGGATATAAACATAGGGTGATATTCCCATCTATCTTTCCTTAGCCAAGCAAGATCTGAAAATGCTTGAGTAAGATTATTTCATATCTTTTCCTCAACATTTATTTGGCGACCATACTGGGGAGATCATCCATATATTTTTGGTTGATTTTTATCCTTGATTATCATTGAAAGTATTTACATTTCTGACATTGATTCTTTAATTGTTTCATTTCTTAATGACTGTACCTATTGCAAAGAAACCCAATATAGAGCCTGGTCTTCAAGAATAGACCACCATTGCTTTAAACTTGTTTAATACCATATTAGATACTGCTAATACCCAGGTTGAGCTTAATCACTCATGGGAAGCAATTGAACAAGACATAAGTGCCCAAGAATGTTGGGAAGCTAGGCAAAGACAACTTAGGAATCAGCCATAGCTTTCTTTTTCCTTCAGTTGTGATCTTCTTTTCATGTCCTTAGACCATTGTTTTTTTAGGAGAATAAGAGGTTTATCACCAAAAATTAATCCTATTGTTGAAATAGGAAGAAGGAACGTTGTTTTTTCAACCCAACAAAATGCTCTAAGGATAATTTTTTCTGATTCATCTAGTTCATCTTTCTCTCCCTTACCTATCATTCACAATATGGAATATAGTGGTGGTTCTGGTGGCACTGGAGGTGCTTCTTCATCTCAATCTTCAACTTTGTCAGTGATTGGTAGCTTATATAGTCACCAAATCCCTGTCCAATCTACTACAAACCCTACCAAAGTCATTAAGAAGTATGGGATTTTTCAGTCTGAACAAGATGCTACAACTATCCCATGGCATGTTTCCTCCCCTCTTAACCTAGCACCTGCTACTCATCCACTTCCTAAATTCAAAGAGCATCTCCCTAGGTTTTCAGGAAATAACAATGTCACTACGAATGATCACTTGGTGGCCTTTTCTAATGCCTGTCACAACATAGGAGCCAATGACAACGATACTTGTATGCACTTATTCGTGAATTTCCTTGAAGGGAGGGTTGCAGCTGATTTCTTTGATCTCCCCTAAGATCTTATCTACTTGGGAGGATTTAGTCTATTGGTTCAAATCTAGCTATGGGAAATCCAAGAGCCTAGCCGAGCAGTTACAGGTGTACAATAACATCGCTTATAAGCATGGTGATACTATCATGTCCTTCAACTTGTGTTTCACCAAATTATACAACCAAATCCATAAACTCGTTCAACCTCAAAACCAAGCTACTTTCATGCATTATTATAATGCATTACCTTCCCCCTATCGTCATAGGCTTGAGGAAAAAGCCATTGATAACCTTGGTTCTGCTATGCACACATGTTTAGAGTATGAAGAACATCTTGGAAGAACATGTCTTCCTAAGGGAGACTCATTTAAACAGACAGACATGTCCACCCTCTTACATCTTGTACAAGACATGAATAATTGAATGATAGTGTTTTTTCAGAAAGGAAATGTCCCATCTCTTACCCACGGAGCTTCATCTTCTTTTGCACCCCCTTTTAGAAATCCAAGTGAAAATAATTTCTAGCCTAAAGATATCATACCTCATAGTTGGTGTAACATTTGCGAGGAACACCATGAGGAAAGTACATGTGAGATAAAGAAGAGTGAAAGAGATAATATTTTTGGTAAGAGACCTGAAACTACTATTGTTGTCCTAGACTTTGCAGAGCTAGAGGATGTCATGATCATAAATACTAGGAATAATTCCTATGCTCCCAAAAACAAATATGATCCTCCCCACACTTATTCTATCCGAAGCTCATCTTCACCAACTACTATTGTTGAGGTTCCTAAGGCTCCTGACAATCAAGGAACTACCTCCCCTCTCCCCTCTTCCAAACACAACATTCTAAATCAGTTGGCCAACATCAAAGCAGATGCAACCCTCCTGGAAATTGTTGTCGTCCCTGAACAATGGAAGCATCTAAAGAAATTCATGGAAGGAAAAGCTTCCATTGTAGCCAACCTTTCTGAAGAGGTAGATTAAGAGGATTCATTTGTAAATAAAGTAGGTGTACACAAATTTAGACACCCATTAAAAAAAAACCCGTTTTAAATTTATGTAAATATTATGGATAAGATTGCCCATTGTTGCCTCATTGACAGCGGTTCAGGCCCAAGTGTAATGTCGAAGATTATTATTGAAGAGCTAGGTTGGTCTTGTACAAATGAAAACACTAGAAGCATGCTCTCTTATAATAGTCTACAACAAGCGACCATAAGTGAAATCAAGGACGTGACCTTGGTTTTGTGCACGAACCCTGAAATAAGGACAACCCTTAATATTTAGGTAATTGATATGCCAATGAGTAACTACTCAATCATCTTAGGAAGAGATTGGAAAGATTTGATGGGTGGATACCTCTCACTCAATGGGACACATGTCTGTTCCTCGAAATGGTAAAAACATCATAGTCCTAAGAGAGGGGATAATTTCACCTTACATAGAAAGTGTCCCACAGGATAATGTGAATTATATCGAGGAGGACCTAGGACTATATTCAATCTTTGTCGATGCAGACAACACTACCTTGGAACAAATAGACTTAGAGAACGGGATGTGGCATATGCACTTTGATGGTTCATGCTCCAATGAAGGAAACAAAGCTAGTATTATATTGTACTCTCCTATGAGTAAAATTCATAAATTTTCCTATAGGTTAGATTTTGCTTGCACAAATAATGTCACTAAATTTGAAGCATTATTGTTAGGCATTGAGAATTCCTATAATTTGGGTTGTGGTCACCTTACAGTTTTTGGGGATTTCGAACTTGTTGTAAACCTGGTACGTAAGATATACTCTCCTAGCAACAAGTTAATGAAACTCTACACCCAAATTGTTTGGGCACTTATCTCAAACTTACTATCTTTCAACATCACTCATGTTAAAAGGGAATTGAACTCAATGGCTGACCGGTTAGCTTTTTTTGCAGCCTCTCCTACTCGACAACTTATGCCACAAAGACTTGATTGTACCTTTCAATCTCTACATTGTCCACACATCCCTGACAATATACAGTCATGGCAGGTCTTTCCTAGTGATGAGAGCATATGTGCTTTAATTGAAAATTAACCTTATAATCCTAAGGAAATTATATCAATGGAAGATAACAAAATTCCTAAAGACTTGACTCCTCTAGAAGGTTCATTTTCATCGATTGATGTAGGCAACAAAGAGAAACATAAATAAGAGGATTCGAAAAGGAAACTGGGTGAAACCATTTGCTTGAACATTCGAACACCTGGGTCTCCAAAGAATGTTAAAATAGGTGCCCAATGTTTTGATAAAGAAAAATTGAACTTCACTCGGCTACTTGGTGAATTTCAAGGTGTTTTTGCTTGGTCTTATGAGGATCTTTGTGGTTTTGATCCTGCGCTTATACAATATGCCATTCCTATCAAGGAGGGAATAAAACTAGTTAGAAAAAGCAAAGACCCATTAACCCTGCACTGGAAACAACTATTCGAAAGGAGTTGAAAAAAATCTTGAAGGCTGGGATCATTTTACCGGTTAGGTGTTCTGAGTGGGTTTCCAATCTGGCTCTTGTTCGGAAAACAACTGGTCAATTCAGATTATGCGTAGATTTACACGCATTGAATCGGACTAGTATAAAATATCACTTTTCTCTCCCTAATGTGGAAATGATTTTGCAACAAGTTGCAAGGTCACAGATGATGTCCTTATTTGACGGTTTTTCTGGTTACAATCAGATCAAGGTAAAAAGGGAAGATAAATATAAAACCAATTTTATTACATGTTGGGGCACATTTTCTTATGAACATATGCCTTTTGGATTATCTAATACAGGTCCCACGTTTCAAAGAGATATGCAAATAGATTTTGACGATTTGATCAACAAGATTATTCAGATCTATCTTGATTACTTAACTGTGTACTCTAAAAACCTATCAGATCATTTTGGTCATCTTAAAAGAGTTCTCATACAATGCAGAAAATTTTGTATTTCTCTAAATCCTTCTAATTCTATTTTTGGCATTACTAAGGGCAAGATCCATGGACACATTGTCTTTGATTCAGGAATAAAAATTGATCCTGAAAGGATTGTTGCTATCCTAAATCTGCCTACTCCCACTTCCAAGAAGGAGGTTCAAGATTTTATGGGTGTTATTAACTTTGCTTCTATGTTTGTTCCTGATTTTGTTGTGATGGTCAAGCCAATTCATAATATTCTTAAGAAAGATTGTTATTTTTCTTGAACATATGATGTTGAAAATGATTTTGTAGGGATCAAGAAAGCAATCAGCTCCGCACCGTTTTTGGCGAAGTCGGATTTTGAGAAAGAATTTATGATATTTACTAATGCCACAGAGGAAGCATTTATTGCTATCATCATGCAAGGTGATGACCAAGGTAACAAAAAACCAGTGGCTTACATGAGTCAAAGATTGTATTATGATGAGTTTAAATATTCTTTTATTGAAAATCATGCTTTCTCTCTTGTTAAAGTTGTTGAAAAATTTTGTCACTTTATCTTAGGTAAGCACACGTGAGTAAAATTCCCTTTACCCGCTGTCAAGTTTTTTCACTCACAGACTTATCTTTCAGGGAAGATTTCACATGGGCTTGACAAGATCCAGGAGCATGATTTAACTATCGTGACTTCTAACACCATCAAGGGACATGACTTAGCCCTTCACTTAGCTCGACATGTTGAAACTAGTGAAGAAATTGATGAACACGATATCTCTCTATCAACATTGTTCTACATTGATAATCAAATCCTTACTATATCTTAACATCCTTGGTATAAAAATTTGGTTTACTATTTGCAAAATCAAAGATTTCTATATAAATTAGACACTCATCAAAGAAGAAGGCTTCGTCTCGAATCTGCTAGATGCGTCATTATAGTATAATTCTTATTTAGAAGATCTGTCGATGGTATGTTGCTTCACTATGTAAGCAATGAGGAAGCACATAAACTATTGCAAGAAACTCATGGTTCTTCAAATTTTGTTATTCATGTAGGTGGTCATTTTTCTGCTAAAATCACTGCTTTTAAGATTATCGAAAAAGGATACTATTAGCCTTCAATCTTTCGTGATTCTTAAGTTTTTTAGATATCTTGTGACAAGTGTTAGAAATTTGTTGGGAAAGAACACCTTTCATCCATGCCTTTACAACCCTTCCTCCCAGAATTTCCTTTTTCAAAATGTCGTTTGGACTTTATTGGTCTTTTTAATCCTCCGCCTTCAGCAGGACAAGTCTTCATCTTGACAACCACAAACTATTTTACAAAATGGGCTCTCAAGTTGTCTCAATTAAACATTCGTAGGATGAGCAAGTAATTTGTTTCCTTGAAAATTATATTTTTTCTAGATTTGGTCTTCCTTTGGAAATTATTACAGACAATGCTCCTGCTTTTATTTCTACTAAACTAACCCAATTTTTAGCTAAGTTGGGGGTTAAAAAATTTACCTCATCATCTTATTACCCCGAAGGAAATGGGTAGGCCAAATCTACTAACAAGAATCTGGTAAGAATCATCAAAAGGCTCATCAAAGATAAACCTCGTCAATGGCACACTCTCCTCACTTACGCCCTGTGGGCAGATCGAACTACCACCAAGGTGAAGTTCCAGGACGGAGGATAGAAGTCTAATCACCACAGATCATGGACCGTTGATCTGAAGAGCAAAGTGATCAAATGACTAGCCAGTGGTCATATCTCGTGGTCACATCGTCGAGAGATGGAAAGAAGAGATAGATATTCCAAGCTCCATTTCGAATTTTGTGACATGGAGAGTCGAGATGACTCTTCACAGAATCCCTGAAATGCGAAATGCAAAATGCGTTTTCGGACTTGGCCCCAATTCACCACCTGTGGTCACGTGAGTGGAAGGAGCTAGCATAGCTAGGCTCCATTTCGAGTACCGAAAGTTGGAGGAGTCAAGGGACTCACAGGAGAATCCTCGAAATGCGAAATTGCAAAATGCAGTTTCAAGTTAAGCTATGGTCACCGACGGTGGTCATGTTGGAGGAAAGAGCTAGAGCAGCCAAGCTCCATTTCGGGGTTTACAATATGAGGAGTCAAGGAGACTTACAGGAGAAAACCTGAAATGGGAAATTGTGAAATGCCTTTTTGAATAGGGATGTGGTCACATCCATTGGTCACATCATCGAAGGTTTAAGGGAGGACCTATCTTGCCGCTAAGCTCCATTTCGGAGATTGTGACTTGGAGAGTCGAGATGCCTCATCCCTAGATCCCCAAAACGTGAGTCGCGAAAGTGCCTTATGAATGGGCATTTGGTCACCACCAGAGGTCACATAAAAGGAAGGGGCTTAGACAGAAGAGCTAGCGCCCACTGTGAATTTTTCTTCAGGAAGAGAGAAGGTGCCAAAATGCATGAACGTGCGGAGTTTCTCTCAGTAACTACCAGAAGGAAGTCATTTCATCTGCCAGAGAATTTTGGGAGCAGTAGGGTGGCTGCCAAAGGGGCCGAAGAGCCTCAGTGTAACCATTAGAGACTACTGATGGTTTCTGCCAGAGAATTCAAAGAGTCTTCAGGGTGATCGATAGAGAAGACAAAGAGTCTTGAGGCAAATGCCAGTGGAGTGTAAATTCATCATAGAGTCGACTGACAGATGGAAAAGGTTCGAAGACTGTTACAGTCAGTAAAGACAAAAGATCTCAAGAGGAGGGCCAGTGATGATGAATGCAGTGAAATGTATATAGTGGGATAGCGCATGCAGCATGCACAAGGTGCAAAGAGACTATAAAAATGAAGAACAGAGAAGAGATTGGGGCTACAATTTTTAAAGAGTGTGTTATGCAGGTAGAAGAAGGGAGTCTAGAGGAGAAACAGTGTAGCAGAAGGAAAGAACAGAGATGCATAACCGATACAGTAAAAGAAGGCTGAGATGGACATGCAGAGATATAGTAGAAGATCAAAAATCTAAAGGAGATGCAAGTAGAGAAACACTGATACAGGAGAGCAGAGCAGCATAGTAGAACATTGATAAGCTTGGTAAGCTAATGACAACTATTGAATCACTGTAATAAATTCACAAAAAGCAATTTTTTCTATTTCAGGGTGGTTGGTAGATGCTAGGGAGGACAGTTGTCCTTTGAGTGTCAAGTGGGTGCTTGAACACATGGAATTGTAACTACCATCTTCTAGCAACCAGAGAAACCAGGGTGGTAGGGTGGTGCTAGGGAGAACATTGGTTCATCCTTGGTGTTTCCACGTGGTATCCTTGCGCAACATTTTTATTGTTTCCTAAAAACTTCAAAACGCAATAATTGTTTCATACAGAGTTCGTTTGAGGTAAAGAAAGTGTCGTTGGAAAGCTCTATGCAATGGAGAAATTATTATCATCAACATTTAGAGGATATCAAATTTTTGGTCATTTTTTAATTTTATAACCAATAGACTTCAAAAAAAAAAAATCTTAAGAACATCATATCATTTAAAAAAGCTTCTAATTTGGCTTTTGAATCACTGAAATTGAACATCAAATGAAGAAGTTATCAAGGAAACACTAGCAGGAAGTTCAAGGTGCACCACTTCCCGACAGGTAAAACATGCATTTCATTTCATTTTATTTATCTTCCTTGGATTTGTTAAGCACTATTTGTGGATTTTTGTGTATATATTGAATGAAGAAAGACTGATCACCTCTATTCGCTGATAAACTTACGTTTCATTACAGATTAGTGTCAAGTTTTTGCAGGTTCTAGGATGATAAAGAAGACCAATTTATGCGCTAGTGGTTTTCAAAGACCACATACTCTTGAGAAGGCATATCTCAGTGAAATCATGACAAAGTCAAAATCATTTCTATTTCAGACCAAATCCATCATACCATTGTTATCAAAAGAAGTCTCCCAGAGCCATTATGTGATAATTTATGTTCTTTCCTTTGAGCCTAACATGTTGAAGTCAATCCTAAACTTGTCATCTTCCTATCACTACTAGATCGTGGATTCAACTCCTTTGCAAGTTTCATACTTTTCTGCCTCACTTTTCATTCACCCCTAACCCATGAATAAAGTCACTTAGCTCACTTACCAAGCTGAGTTACCACCTTGCCATTTTCCTTTTGCCAAATAAAGCCTTCTTGATCTTTCATCTATGGTCCTCTAAATCATTACTTTGTACTCGTGTTAGATGATGGGGGATTACTTATGGCCCTCCTTCTGACAAGTCTTGACCTATCGACATTAGCACATCATCTGGGATTGAGACTAGAGACCTTTTCAGTACCTTGAGGCTTGCATGCCTTAATGGCAAGTTCTTTCGCCAATGAACAGTGGGAATACATCAATGTCCTCTGTTTGCCGGATCTTCTAGGTGACTCGACGTGCGACACATTTATTCGTACCTAGTAAGATGTACTTGGGCATCTTGACTCTCATTGACATTAATGGTGAGTAGTCTCGTGTCGGTTAACAACATTCATCAATGGTTGGTAATCCGACAATTTCTTTCTATGTTCGACTTCAGAAAAATCCATTCACATAGATAAGATTTATGCCATGATGCGGATATGAATGAAGACTATGTGGTTCCATGACACTCACAACAGATTGCAATAGTGTTCCAGTAAATCAAATATTCAGCACCAACAACTTAGTTCCCGCAATAATATGGTACATATGTACCAATTTCAGATCTCATTCTATGTTCATACATTCAAGAAGATCATATTATTTTTACTCCAAAGATCCATGATCCTATAGTAGCAGCCAAAAGATTGCATCCATACAAAGATCTCTCAGATGCATAGCTCATGATCTTCTCAGTGAAGTGAAGGTATGTTGTTTTCCAATCTTTAATCAGTAATTCCTTGAATGCTAAAAGACATGTATTTGGAAAACTTCCTATTTTCCCTTCCATATCCTTCACTATTCCATGTCCTTCCCTATTTGTCACTCCATGTCCTTCCCTATTTGCTACATTTTCTGAGGACGGAAAACACCTTCAGTTAGGGGGGGGATATTCATCATATACCATTCATTGATCCTATATTACATCTTTCATAACCTTGTTTTTCCCAGTTGAGTGTTGTTTCTTTTATAAAGCACCTTCATTGAATTCCTAAAATGCATCATTGATTTTCATATGAAACACATGTTCCAAAGGAAAACTGCCATATGGAGGATGTTTTCCATGTTTTTGACATACTTCAACACTTTTCAGCTTATGATAGTTTCTTCAGGAGCATGTTTTTCACAACAATTTCAAACAAATGACGCTGAAAGAATTGAATGGTTGATACACACCTTACTGAATCATCATTTTGAATGCATTCATATGATTGAAATTTCAAGTCTATTCTTTGTTGTAGCAAGAAAAAGAAAAATGAAAGTGTTGTTACACAAGAACCAACACTTACAATATTGATGGTTGTCACACAAGAACCAACCATAAGCAAGAAAAAGAAGTGTTGTTACATAAGGAAATACTTATGGTTGTCACACAAGAACCAACCACAAAAAGCAGCTACCACTTAGATATCTTTCAACAAAAGAAGGTTCCATCACACAATTTAGGAAATTCAATGCAAGGTTGCATGAGGACATGCAACACCTTCAGTTGGGGGGTATGTTGGGTCACCAAAGTACCATCTTTTTACCAACCTTTCACTTCACTTTTAATTCACTTTCACTTCAGTTTTAACCATATTCCACTTTCCCATACCCTTACATTAAACCATTTTCATGATTACATGGGTTTTAGACATATTATTTTCCAATGCATCTATTTTAGTGTTTTTGAGTGAATTTATGATTAAATAT
>ML792371.1:109029-140143 GCA_009831015.1 Picea engelmannii
GCTACTATTCTCTCGCGGTTATGTGACTTCGGTAATTTCAGGACAAAAGTCTCGACCTCTTATCCTCCGATATGCCGAAATGGAGAAATTTCGACACGTCATCTATGTGGGTCCCATGATGGAACTTCCCACCTTTTTGGAGTTCTCGAACTTCGCAACTTCGTGAATCTAGATGTTGAGATTTCGGATCTTCAACTCACGAAACCCAGAATTGGTCAATGAAAGTCTGACCTCCGTGTTGGCGAGCATGCCACCTGTCCACTCTCAGATGGACGGTCCTGATCCTCTTCGCGACTTCATCACTTGTGAAGTTGAAGGACTCTTCTTTCTGACCTCCGATGTCCGAATCCCTGATACGGGTGATCACGTGACACATGTCCTTCCAATCGGACGAATAAGATATTTCTCGCTATTTCGGGACTTCGCACCTCATGACCTCGCGAGTCTTTATACAAAGGTTTCAACCCTTCGACTCACGAAACCCCGAAATGTGATTTATGTGGGTGATCCAACAACCCTTGTTGGTTCAGATCCTATGGTCTGATTCTCCCAAGATTGATCGTAGAAAAACATCCACCATAACCTTCTCGCTCCTCTGCAAGATCTGACGGTTCTCAGAACCTTGTGAATTCTCCATAGAGAATTCCGACCATCAAATTCCTCCTTGACGATTTCTGCGAAATGAACATGGTATCTCCTTTCGGAACTTGTCCTCTTGCGAAACAATGTCGTTGTGCCTCCTTCTGATACTTCAAGGCACTAATTATTTTTGAGTTTATCTTCGTCAACTTCGAAGATCTTATCCCTCTTGAGATTGATTGAAAAATCCTCAAGTCCTTTGGGGAAAATTCTTGCATGCACTCTTTGCGGCACTTCTTCAAATACACTCCAAGTATTTGAATTCTTAGACTCTGTGCACTCTCTACGACAGAAGTCCTTCAACAACTTCGCTCAGATTGTAACTCTAAGAATTCCCTCGGCTTGTGCACTCCTTGCACAGCTCATGTGCTCAACTTTCACTTCTGTGAGAATGAGTACAGTGTTATCTCTCCTGAGATTGTAGAGACGAACTCTGACTTCTGTCAACGCACACCTTGCAGACAATTTCACTGCACTCCTTGCAAGAAAACTCTTGCTCAGACAGAGAAACAATTGAAACTCATTTCTTACTCTCCCTCTCTTCAGATTTCAGACATTCGACATGAAATTGTACATTCACGCATCAAAGAAAATGCATAACAGAGAGTAAACAAGCATACATCAATCAGCATGTGCAACACAGAAAGCAATTTAACACCATGAGTTTGAACTAAAGATTTTTGTATTAATCCAGAACTTCTGTACATGGGGTTTTACTCTACATATCTCTCTGCTTCTTCTTCTCTATGATCTCTTCTCATAATAATCTTACAACTATACAATGAGGGTGTCTATATCCCATTTTCATCCTCGCTCTAAACTGTCAAATCTAGGAATTTAAAGCTATCTACTTACATTAACTAACATAAATGCCTTCACCTACTACAGACGAGACTGGGACACTCAAGGTCTGTTTACAATATGGAAGTATGCCCTTTCTTAATTGTTTCATTTACGTTTTACGTATCAAACTTCAAAACATTTCAAACAATTCATCATGTGCCAAAATGCGTTGGCACTTTCCCCACGCTCGCTTGACGTTGGCGATGCTCCTGCATCATACTCCCTCGCTTGAAAATTTCCATGGGCTCCTGTCCATGAGCTCTCACACAGTCTGTCCATGCTTCTGGATCTCTACTTCATTTTCCCAGCTGGCATATTCAACTGGATGTCCCTTCCACTTGACCAAGTATTCAAAATATTCCTTTCTTCTGGTCCTTTTGCTAACTCTTTTGTCCAGTATGCTTTCCATATGTGGCCTCTCTGCAACTAGCATCTGTTTAGTCCATTGAACCTCTGGTTGTTCATCACTTGTTCCTGCTTTCTCAGCTTTGTATGGGTACAAATCTGAGACATTGAATATCAGAGAAATTCCGATCCCATCGGGTAATTCAATTTCATAAGCATTTGCCCCAAATTTCTTCAAGACCTTACATGGTCCGATCTTCTTCATCTTTAGTTTATTATATGTCCCCTTCGGGAATATTTCCTTTCTCAGATGTGCCAGAATCAAATCACCAACCTCAAATTGAATTTGTCTCCTATGTTGATCTGCTCTACACTTATACTCTTGGCTCGAGTTCTGCAATCGCTCCTTCACCTGGCTGTGAAGTTCCTTCATCGCTTCTGCAAAATCCTCTGCACTAGAACTCCTAGTTGCATTCTTCTCTGAATCTCTCAATTCCGAAACTCCTCTTGGCTACATCCCATAAACAATATAGAATGGACTCCACCCTGTGCTTCTGTTGATTGAATCATTATAAGAAAATTCCGTCTGTGGCAGAATATTGTCCCACTGACTGTGGTGTTCTGTCACCAAGCTCCTCAACAAGTCTCCCAAACTTATGTTCACAACTTCTGTCTGTCCATCCATCTGAGGATGATAAGCTGAACTGAACGATAAGTTCGTTCCTATATTTTTCCATAAGGTTCTCCAGAAGTGTCCCACAAACTTGGTGTCTCGATCCGAAACTATTCTCCTTGGTAAGCCGTGAAGTCGAATGACTTATTTGAAAAACAGATTCGCAATGTGAGTTGTGTCATTGGATTTTTGACACGGTATGAAGTGTGCCATCTTAGAAAATCTGTCTACCACTACAAAGATTGAGTCAACCCTCTTTGTTTTCTTGGCAGCCCCAATATGAAGTCCATGCTAACTGCATCCCATGGCCTGTCAGGTATGGGTAATGGTTGATAAAAGCCTGCATTCTTCCTCTTTCCTTTTGAATGCTGACAAATTCTACATCTGTCTACGAATATTTTGACGTCTACTCTCATTCCTGGCCAATAATATGACTCATTTATCTTTGAGAATGTCATTTCATGACCGAAATGCCCGGCCAATCCTCCACTATGTTTCTCCTTCAACAAATTCTCCCTCATGGAGAATTTTGGAATACAAAGTTGATTACCCTTAAACAGTAATCCTTCCTGGATCATGTACTCTGTCCATTGGCTTATGTCCCTAAGAATTGGATTCTCAGCTGCTTCATATGCCTCCTTAAAATCTGGATCATCTCTGTACATGTCCCTGAGATCATCAAAACCCAGTGTTTTGACTCTGAACTCCTGCAACAACAAACATTTCCTGCTCAAAGCATCAGCAACTTTGTTAGCAGTTCCAGAAATATGCTTGGTTACAAAAGTGAATTTCTACATGTATTCAACCCATTTTACATGTCTTTGATTCAACTTCTCCTGTTGAGTCACAAATTGCAAAGCATGATTGTCATTGTATAAGACAAACTCCTTAGGAATCAAGTAGTGTCTCCACTTCTTCAATGCTTGAATAATAGCATAGAACTCCTTGTCATACGTGGAGTATTTTACTTTTGCTTCATTCAGCTTCTCGCTGAAGTATGCTATCAACCTGTCTTCTTGGCTCAATATTGCCCCTATTGCAAATTCACTTGCATCACATTTTACTTGAAATGTCTTTTTGAAATTAGGCAACACCAAAATTGGTTGTTCCGTGATTTTCCTTTTCAACAAATTGAAGCTTTTCTCAGCCTCTTCTTTCCAGTGAAAAGAATTGTGTCTCTTCTTCACTGTGTCCATCATCGGTGAACTAATTCCACTGAAATTCCTGATGAACTTCCTATAGAAACTAGCCAATCCATGAAAAATTCGAACTTCAAATATATTCTTTGGCGATGGCCAATTCTTAATCACCTCCACTTTATCTGGATCCATCCTCAATTTATCTGCAGAAATAACAAAACCCAAATAAATGAACTCTGTCTTCATGAATGAGGATTTCTTTATATTTATCAGCAGCTTCTCTTGTTGTAGCTCTTCATTACTGTAGCCAAATTTTTCAGATGCTCTGCCTCTGTTTTACTAAAAATCAGTATGTCATCCAGATACACAATGACAAATTTTCCGATGAAATCCTTCAGGACTCCGTTCATCAACCTCATGACAGTACTTGGTGTGTTCGTTAAGCAAACGGCATAACAAGCCATTCATACAACCCTTCGTTAGTCTTTAAGGTTGTCTTCCATTCGTCTCCTTCTCTCATATGAATCTAGTGATATCCACTTTTCAAATCAATCTTCGAAAAAAATTTGGCTCAAATCAAGCAATACATCAAATCATCCATTCTTGGCAATGGAAATATGTACCTGATGGTTATCTTGTTGATTTCCCTTGAGTCAGTACACATCCTCTAGCCTCCATCTTTCTTCGGACTGAGTACTATCGAAACAACACATGGACTCAAGATTTTTCTAATCAACCTCTTGTCCATTTAATCCTAGACTTGTATTTTGACTTCTTCATTCTCCGACGACGTCAATCTGTACGCTGCTTTGTTTGGTAAACTAGATCTAGGTATGAGATCAATATGATGACTCACACTTCTGATCGGTGGCAACGAACGAGGTAGTTCGTCCACTACTATGTCAGCAAACTCTTCCAACAGTTTCTGAACCTCTTCCGGTAAATCATCTACCCTTGTACTGGTTAAAACAATTTTAGGCTTCCTGACCACAATGAATTGCAGTTCCTCCTTATTCTTAACCTCTGTAAGAAGTTCCTTCCCACTCATGAGAAGTACAGTGTTGCTTACTTCAGGTTTCACCTCTTTATCTTTGACTGGAAGCAACATGTGAGTTCTCCCATTCTTCTCTAGGGTGTATGTTTTCTTCCTCCCATCATGAATCACATTTCTGTCATATAGCCATGATCTACCCAGCAATAAATGACAAACATCTATTGGAATAACATCACAGAGTATTTCATCTTTATACCTACCTATTTTAAACTCAACTAAACATTGTTTAGTGACATTTACCTGATGTCCTTTTTGTAGCCATGAAACTCTCTATGGACTTGGATGTTCAATGGTCTCCAACTTCATATTTTCTACCATCTCTATAGAAACGAGATTGTCTATGCTACCACTGTCCACAATGACCTTGCATACCCAATATTTGGTTTTGCAAGCGGTCCAAAAAAGTCTGTTTCTTTGCACTGAATTCTCCACCTCCTTCTCTAGCATTAAGAGAACTTTTCGCATCATTAGTGATCTTCCGCCTTCAACATCTTCTGCCTCAACATTCTGCCTTTGTGCTTCGACAATGTGAGTTTCACCACCTTCTTTCTTCTTATCTGGACACTCATAATATTTATGTCCGACCTTTCCACATGTGAAGCATTTCACCACACCACCTCTTCCTCTTCCTCTACCTCTGGTACGAGGAAAAATGTTTCCATCAGCATACTGACCTCTATGTTCGGTATACTGTCCTCTCTGTGAGATTCCACCTCTCTCAGTTTGAGTCTAAGGTTTCTTCCAGTCCTCCATGGGTTTTTGATTTCTATCCTGGGCAACTGATTTGCCTCTAGCTTGACTTCTGCCTCAGCCTCTTTGACCTTGTTTTCAGCTCAACTTCTCTTCAGCCTTTAGATCCATCTGATAAGAATCTTCCACCGTTCGGATGGTCATCATGCTCATCTCATCCTAAATGTCGTATCGTAGACCATTCATGTACCTGGAAACTTTTTCATCATCACTTTCGCGATGACCTACTTTGATGTTCAGCCTGTAGAATTCTTCAGTGTACTCCTTCACTGTCATCAGCTTCTGTCTCAAATTCTGCATTCTTTGAAAAAGAGTAATTTGGTAATCCCTGGTAATTAATTTCGCCTTCATCTTCGCGATCATTCGATCCCAACTCTTGATCTTCTGCTTTCCCTTGCAGCGTTTGTCAACTTGTAGCTCATCCCACCACAATGTTTCATGTCCTTTTAATCTTGTGATAGCGTGTTTGACATTTTTGTCTTCCTCGACGTCTTCATAGTCAAAATATGTGTCCAGAGCTCTAATCCAGTCTAGAAGCTCTTCAACATCCAGGTTTCCTTCATATACTGGAATTTCCATATTTGCCTTAGCACCCATTCTTGCAACAGCCCTAAGTAGGCATTCATTTGTTGCATCTTCTGCTGTGACTTCTTCTCCTTCATGTCCAGCTTCATTTTCACTTTCAGAATCACTGACATCTCCAACACCAGATGTGCACCTCTATGTTGTCTCCGTGTCCATGAGTCTGGCGCGTATGTCACTCATCTCTCTCTCCATGGCTAGATTTGGTACCTACCTACCCTTTCCTCTTGGAATTTCCCTATCCTCTGGCAGATCGGGTGTTTGTCTGTCCCTTCTTCTCGGCAGCATGGATGAGATTCCTTTCTCGCTTTCCCTATCTGAAATATACAAACAGAGTCAGGGTCTGATACCAAAACTGACATAGACCTAACGGCCCTCGGGCCGAGATCTGGTCACAGGATCGTTCTTCATCTCCTCTGAGCTAGATCGACTCTTTCGATTCCCTGCTAGAATCACGATTTATCGATCCATAGGTCCTTTCGGTAGCTCGCAATCTCGCGAGTTCGTGAGTCATAACTCCTGACTCTTCCTCTCCAATCTCGTGATACTTGATATCATGAAATGGGTATAGCTCTTCCCCTGTCAGTGCCTTCCTCGCGCGACTGTCGGGTAGGCTTAATGCCAGCTCCTTTCGCCACTCGCACCTTCGCAAGTTTCAACATCGTGCCTTCGATCTCTTACCTCACGAACTCTCAAGAAGCAAGAAGTCAATGGAGTGTTGACTCCCTTCCTCTTGGCGACATGTGTCTGCCTTTCTGTCACATAGGCCCCACCTTGAGGTTCAGCCACGTGCCTACACTCGCACCTCGGCTCTCGACACTTTGCGACTTCTATAGTCGAAAGCGACCCTTTTCAACCCCCGAATGCGCGAAATGTGATGGGGTTCCTAATCCAGTGGTCCTCCCGTGACCTGGATCCAATAGCTATCCTCGCTCCTCGCAATTTCGCAACTTCGCAACTCAGAGCACCCAACCCTTGGGATCTCACCCTGTGAACCTCAGAGTTCGCAAGACCCCTAGATCTCTGCCACATGTCCTCCTCCTAACGGACGACTGCGATTCTCTCACGGTTTCATGACTTCGGGACTTTTGGGACAAAAGTCTCAACCTCTTATCCTTCGATATGCTGAAATGGAAAAATTTTGACACGTCGTCTATGCGGGTCCCACGATGGAACTTCCCACCTTTTTGGAGTTCTCGGACTTCGCAACTAAGCTTTCGGCTCTTCAACTCACAAAAATCCAAATTGGTCAATGAAAGTCTGACCTCCGTGTTGGCGAGCATGCCACCTGTCCACTCTCAGTTGGATGGTCTTGATCCTCTTCGCGACTTCGCCACTCGCGAAGCTGAAGGAATCCTCTTTCTGACCTCCGATATCTGAATCTCCAATACAGGTGATCTCGTGACACGTGTCTTCCAATCAGATGGCTCAGAGATTTCTCACTATTTCGAGACTTCGCACCTTGTGACCTCACGAGTCTTGATGCAAAGGTTTCGACCCTTCAACTCACGAAACCCCGAAATGAGATTTACGTGAGTGATCCAACGGCCCTTGTAGGTTCGGATCCTAAAGTCCGATTCTCACGAGATTGATCATAGAAAAACACCCACCGTAACCTTCTCGCTCCTCTGCAAGATCTAATGGTTCTCAAAACCTCGTGAATTCTCCACAGACAATTTCGACCGTCAAATTCCTCCTTGACGATTTCTGCAAAATGAACATGGTATCTCCTTTCGGAACTTTTCCTCCTGCAAAACAATGTTGTTGCGCCTCCTTCTGATACTTCAAGGCAATAATTCTTTTTGAGTTTCTCTTCGTCAACTTTGAAGATCCTATCCCTCCTGAGCTTGATTGAAAAATCCTCAAGTCCTTTGGGGAAAATTCCCACACACACTCTTTGTGGCACTTATTCAGATACACTCCAAGTATTTGAATTCTTAGACTCTATGCACTCTCTGCGACAACATTCCTTCAACAACTTCACTCAGATTGTAACTCTAAGACTTCCCTCGGCCTGCGCACTCCTTGCACGGCTCTTGTGCTACTCTTGCACTTCTGCGAGAATGAGAACGATGTTATCTCTCTTGATCTTGCAGAGACGAACTCTGACTTCTGTCAATGCACACCTTGTGGACAATTTCACTGCACTCCTTGCAGGAAAACTCTTACTCGGATAGAGAAACAATTGAAACTCATTCCTTACTCTCCCTCTCTTTAGATTCCATACATTCGACATGAAATCGTACATTCACGCATCAAAGAAAATGCATAACAGAGAGTAAACAAGCATATATCAATAAGCATGTGCAACACAAAAAGAAATTTAACACCATGAGTCTGAACAAAAGATTTTTGTATTAATCAAGAACTTTTGTACATGGGGTTTTACTCTACACAACTCTCTTCTTCTTCTTCTCTATGCTCTCTTCTCATAATAATCTTACAACTATACAATGAGGGTGTCTATATCTCGTTTCCCTCCTCGCTCTAAACTGTCAAATCTAGGAATTTAAAGCTATCTACTTACATTAACTAACATAAATGCGTTCACCTACTACAGACGAGACCGAGACACTCAAGGTCTATTTACAATATGGAAGTACGCCCTTTGTTAATTGTTTCATTTACGTTTAACATATCAAACTTCAAAACATTTCAACAATTCATCATGTGCCAAAATGCGTTGGCGCTTGCCCCACGCTCGCTTGACATTGGCGATGCTCCTGCATCAGATGGTGAGTTTAAGTAATGGAAAAGGAAAATCCTAAGATGTTTTGCTTGTACATGGGCTGAAACATAATCTTCTCAATGTAATTAAAATGTGTGACAGAGGAGGTGAAGTGGTGTTCACTTCCAAGGACTACAAGATAAAGTATGTAAACTCGAGACAAGTGGCGGCTAAAGGCATAAGGACAAAAAATAATGTATATGTGTTGAAAGAAGATAGAGAAGAGTGTCATCTAAGAAAACATGATGAGAGCTGGTTGTGGAAGAGGAGACTTGGACATCTAAACTTTGATCATTTAATCAAGCTCAAAAATCTTGAGGTAGTAAAATATCTTCCAAGAATATCAAAGCCACAAGATTCTGTGTGTAAACCCTACCAAGTAGGAAAGCTAACTAGGACACAGTTTAAATCCAAGATCTCTACTTCAACAGAGAAACCACTCCAATTAGTTCATATGTATTTATGTGGACCATCAAGATAGGAAGGCACAGGGAAGGAAAACTACTTCATGCTAATCATTGATGATTACTCCAAACTCACTTGGGTTGCTTTTCTCAAAGAAAAATATGAAGAATTTGATAAATTTAAAGTATTTAAGGCTTTAACAGACAATCAAACAGGAAACAGATTAAAGGTTGTAATATCAGACACAGGAGGAGAATTTATGTCAAGTGATTTCAAGGAATTATGTGATAAACACGGGATCAAGAGAGAATACACTATCCCAGGAACTCCACAGCAAAATGGAGTAGTTGAAAGGCAAAACAGAACAGTTCAACAAATGGCCAGGTCAATGATGAATGAGAAGAATATTGGTCAAACATACTGGGTAGAAGCAATACACACAGCAGTCCATGTTCTTAACAAAGCTCACCTCATGCCACATAATGCAAAAATTCCCTATGAATTGTGGTATGGAAGACCTGCTTCAATAAAACACTTCAAAGTCTTTGGGAGTAAGTGCTACATAAAGAATAATAATGAAAACCTTGGAAAATATGATGACAGGGCTGATGAAGGCATCTTCTTAGGATATGCTACCAATAGTAAAGGATATAGATGCTTTAATAAAAGATTGCACAAATTAGTTGATTTCATTGATTTAAAGGTTGATGAAGGGGTCCCAGTAACAAAGGTGAGCAATATTGAGTCTTCTTCAGAGGACATAGGTAAAGATGAAGATGAACGAGTCCAAGAATAAAAAAAAGAAGACTTTGAATCAGATGAAGATACAAATACTCGAGCAGATTCAAACCAGGAGACAATATCAAATCCTTCCTCCATAATTACTCAAAAGAATCATCCTGCAAGTCAGATAATTGGTGAGAAAGACAAAGGTGTACAAACCAGGAGAAGGATAATCAAAGACACCGAGAAATCACATATAGCATGCATATCCATGGTGGAACCCAAGAACTTTAATGAAGCCAGTGAAGACGTAAATTGGTTAAAATCAATGAATGAGGAACTGGACCAAATTGAAAGGATTGACACTTGGGAACTCGTTCCTAGACCAACAGATAAAAATGTCATAGGCTCCAAATGGATCTTTAAGAATAAGTTGAATGAGCAGGGACAAGTTGTCAGGAACAAAGAAAGATTGGTCTGTAAAGGCTATTGCTCAAATAGAAGGACTGGATTTTGATGAAACATTTGTGCCCGTAGCAAGATTAGAAGCTATCAGAATATTTCTTGCCTATGCTTTTCATAAAAGGTTTAAAGTCTATCAAATGGATGTCAATTCAGATTTTCTAAATGGATATTTAAACTAAGAAGTCTACATGTAACAACCAGAGAGTTTCGAACTGTCTGATAACCTTGACTTTGTATGAAAGCTGAAGAAAGATTTATATGGGTTAAAACAAGCCCCTTGTGCCTAGTATCACAGACTGGATACGTATCTCCAAGACAAAGGGTTCAAGAGAGGAACAATTGATAACAATCTATATATCAAAACAAAGGGTAATGATTTTCTCATCGTGTTGGTCTATGTAGATGACATCATCTTCAGATGTAATAAGGATTCATTGGTACAATGGTTTTCGTCTACCATGGAGTCTGAGTTTGAAATGTATATGATAGGTTAAATGTCATTTTTTATTGGTCTACAAATTACTCAGAGGTCTGAAGGAATGTTCATTTCTCAAGAAAAATATCTAAGAGAAATGTTGAAAAGGTTTAAAATGGAAGATTCTAAACTTGTGGGCACAACTATGGTTACTGGATGCAAATTAAGAAAGGATAATGACTCACCTGATGTTGATCAAAGTTCATATATCTCAATGATAGGAAGCCTGTTGTACATCATAGCATCTCATCCAGACATAATACATGTTGGAATGGTGGGAAGATATCAGCCTACACCTAAATAGAGTCATTTGCTAGTTGTCAAAAGGATATTCATATATTTGAAAGAAACAATGAACCATGAACTATGGTATTCTAAGAATCAAAATTTTCAATTATCAGTGTACTCATATGTTGATTGGGCTAAATGCATGGATGAAAGGAAAAGCACGAGTGGAGGTGTGTTCTTCTTAGGAGATTCTTTAGTAGTGTGGTTGAGCAAAAATCAAGGTTCCATTTCTTTATCAACTACAGAGGCAGAACATGTTGCTGCTATTACTTGTTGCACTCGGATATTATGGATGATACAGATTCTTGTATAATTGGAGGTAAAATATACTGCACCTATCCCAATTCATTGTGATAACACAAGTGCCATAAGTGTGTCAAAGAATCTTGTATTCCACTCCAAGACCAAGCATATTCCCATAAAATACCATTTTTTGAGAGAGCAGGTCACCAATCAGATTGTTCAGGTTCATTACATTTCAACCACAGATCAAATTGCAGACATATTTACTAAACCCCTAGCCAAGACACCTTTTGAATATCTTTGTCAGACGCTGGGTGTCATCCCGTCTCACATCTAAATAGAATCCATCCTGTTAGGGGGAGTTTGTGTTGGTTGAATATCTAATACCTCCGAAAAATTACTGCAACAGCTCAAGGGGAGCATGTTTTTTCTTTGACATTGATGTCAAAGGGGGAGAAGAATAACTTGAATGGATGCTACGGTTGGAGATAGAGTTCTAAGCATAATAGTGCAGCCTTTCAAGGTTGCCATCAATGCCAAAGGGGGAGATTGTTGGCATGTTCACAGGAACAATGCACTTGTCATTGATGGCAAGAACACATAGGAAGGAGAAGCTCAGGAGGAGAAGTGACAGTGATCGTTGGACCACCCATTTTGAATTCTCAATGGTCGTGAGATATAAATTAAGACAGGAGGAGGGCACAGATGGAGGAAAGATCTCAAGCGTTAGGTCTGAGCATGAGGACTGACCGTCGTCGGATCTAGGAGAACATGCATGATCTTTAAAGTTCAACATGAAGTGGGCTTACAAAGTCCTGAAAATAGGAGGACCGTCCATCATTGGGCGGGACACGTGGCTATAGTTCAGCATTTCGCTGACTAGAAAGTCAAAGGAAGGAAGCTCTCTAACCTTCCAACTCGCGATAAGATCTGGGCTATCAAATCTGGATTAATTACGAAGGACCAACAACTGTTAGATCTGGTGAAGATATAAGGCAGATAAGACCAGGAGTCATCCAAATAACCAAAACTACAAAGGAATCCTAGCCATCCATCGAGGAAAGTCATGAGTTGTTGGATCCAGAGGACACATGTCGAAAGATCGTCATTTCGCTGACTAGAAAGTCAAAGGCACAAGGTTCTCTATTCTTCCAACTCGTGAAACATGAAATGGCGAAATGATCTGAGCCATAGGATCGAGGAGAAATCTGGTTCGTCGATCCAAGAAGGACACATGGCGAAAGATTATCTCTTCGCTGACTAGAAAGTCAAAGGAATGAGGTGTTCTAACCTCTTGAACTCGTAATATGAAAAATTGTGAAATAATCTTAGTCGTTGGATCAAAGATGAATCTGGGTGGTCAGATCCAGGAGGTAGTTCATGAAAAACCATGTCAGAAAGGACAGGTGGCAGTCTATGTTAGCAAGGACACGTGGCGCAATCATACAAGGAAAAGTGTCAAGTTTACTTGGCATTTCAGGCCACTGGAAATCACAATTATGAGTGACACATGGCAGCCACTCGGCTTATGACACATCATTGAGTGACCCAAGAATGATGTCACTCCGAGAGTTTAGTTTCGATATTTTTAGCATAAATACTCCCCCAAAGTCCCGAAAGCTGAAGTTCGAAGACGGAGGATAGACGTCCGTTCACCAAGGATTGTGGACCGTTGATCTGAAGAGAGAAGTGCTCAAATGACTAGCTAGTGGTCATATCTCATGGTCACATCGTCGAGAGATGGAGAGCAGAACTAGAGCTGCCAAGCTCGATTTCAGAGTTTGCGACATGGAGAGTCGAGATGACTCTTCACAAAATCCCCGAAACGTGAAATGCGAAATGCATTTTCAGACTTGGCCCCTGGTCACCACCTGTGGTCACATGAGTGGAAGGAGCTAGCATAGATAGGCTCCATTTCAAGTACCAAAATTTGGAGGAGTTAAGGGACTCACAGGATAATCCCCGAAACGTGAAATTGTGAAATGAAATTTCAAGTTAAGTTGTGGTCACCATCGGTGGTCATGTTGGAGGAAGGAGCTAGAGCAGCCAAGCTCCATTTCAAGGTTCACAATATGAGGAGTCAAGGAGACTCATAGGAGAAAACCCAAAATGCGAAATCGTGAAATGCCTTTTTGAATAGGGTTGTGGTCACAGCCATTGGTCACATCATCGAAGGTTTAAGGGAGGAGCTAGCATGGAACTAAGCTCCATTTCATAGATCGCGACTTGGAGAGTTGAGATGCCTCATCCCTAGATCCCTGAAACGCGAGTCACGAAAACACCTTATGAATAGGCATTTGGTCACCACTAGAGGTCACCTGAAAGGAAGGGGCTTAGCCAGAAGAGATAGCACCCACTGTGAAGTTTTATTTAGGAAGAGAGAAGGCGCCAAAACGCATGAATGCATGGAGTTTCTCTTAGTAACTATCAGAACAAAGTGATTGCATATGCTAGAGAATTTGAGGAGCTATAGGGTGGCTACTAGAGGGGCCGAAGAGCCTCAATGTAACTGTTAGAGACCACCGATGGTTTTTGCCAGAGAATTCAAAGAGTCTTCAGGGTGATCAACAGAGAAGATGAAGAGTCTCGAGGCAACTACCAGTTGAGTGTAAACTCATCATAGAGTCGACTAACAAATGGAAAAGGGTCGAAGACTATTACATTCAGTAAAGCCAAAAGATCTCAGGAAGAGGGCCAATGATGATGAACGCAGTGAAGTGTATGCAGTGGGATAGCACATGCAACGTTCACAAGGTGCAAAGAGACTATAAAAATGCAGGACAAAGAAGAGATTGGGGCTGCAATTTTTAAAGAGTGTGTTATGCAGGTAGAAGAAGGGAGTCTAGAGGAGAAACAGTGCAGCAGAAGGAAATAAAAGATATGCATAACTGATACAATAAAAGAAGGTTGAGATGGACATGCATAGATATAGAAGAAGATCAAAAAGCTCAAGGAGATGCAAGCATAGAGACACTGATACAGGAGAGCAGAGCAGCATAGAAGAACATTGATAAGCCTGGTAAGACAATGACAACTATTTAATCACTATAATAAATTCACAGAAAGGAAAGTTTTATATTTTAGGGTGGTTGGGAGGTGCTAGGGAGGATTGTTGTCCTCTGAGTGTCAAGTGGATGCTTGAACACAGGGAGTTGTAGCTACCATCTGGTAGCAGCCAGAGAAACCAGGGTGGTAGGGTGGTGCTAGGAGAACATTGGTTCTCTGTTATACAAGTTGGTGCCTGTGTGACTGGAAGTTGGTGCTTCCATCTAGTTGGTGTCGGAGTAGTGAGGGAGTTGGTACTTCATTCTAGTGGGTGCTAGAGAAACCAGAGAGTTGGTTCTCTTAGCAAGTAGCATCTTGCAAAACAGAGGTGGTAGCCTCATTATGATTTGGTTCTCATAAGAATGATAATGTACAAAAAAAAATTATCATATAAATAAGAAGAGGTTTTAACCCTTTATGGGTCTCTGTACTATACATGTGTGTGATTGATGTTGAATACTCTACTACTTATTTATTGTGATCATCATTGAGAAGTTTTGTAATAAATTTAAAAATGGATATAATTTTTTAAGCACAGTAACAACTTATTCACCCCATCTCTCATTTGTCCAACAGTCCGGACGTCCGAAGAAGACCACTGTTGAGCACACAACCCAAAGATTTATACCTGCAACTTGTTCTTAACAACAAGATATGCAAGCATGTGGTAATGATATATAATGTTATCATATAAATTAGCATAATCCATTAACATACATAACAAATACACCCATGGAAAGTAATACAAATATTTGCAAGATATCAATTGGACAAGAAAAGAGTATTTCTATTAATGTAATCAATAGAAATACATAGGTGACAAACTTTTGTAATGACACATATCATAATCGAGAAAATAAGTCTCTCCAGCTGAACCTCCACAAAGGCAAGCTTGCAAGTAGGAGTCAATGAAGTTCTCCATCAAAAAATATGAAGAGCTTGGGGGTTGAACACAAGAAGTTCATACTTTCAAGGACAAAGGGATGTAGACTTAATTGAGGTGACATTTATCCAGAGTGTCTTTGCTCTAGATGATGAATTCCTTCAAGGCTTGGATATGGCTCAATTTGTACCCTCCAAATGGAATTGAAGGGTCGAGTAAGAGCATTTCCAGTATATGGAAGGTCAAGGATCATGGATCACATGACATGGCATGGAAACCTGACGCGTTATTTAATTTTTTAGAACCAAACATGATGTACGTGGGTTGTAGTGGAGCAACCCACGTATACGCGATCTGTATAACTTCTAGCTCGCGTACATGTATAAAAACATGTATTTTTAGCTCTAGAGTGATGAAAAAGGGGAAATGAAGTCTGCAGAGGGAAATGGAAGGACATCAAAGAAAGATGCATGAAGTGTGGAAAAATATGCTATAATAGATGCTCCCTAATGTGTGAGGTCAGAGGAGTATCTGCGATGGCTGAAATACATTATGATTCTTAGAAGTGGAGTAATGAAGACTCGGCTAGAAGTACTAGTTACTCATGAGAATATTACAATTCATATTGACTTTGTATACATGGTTGCCAATCTGAATGACACTGCAGATCCATGTGGATATATATCAAATAGTTGTTCATGGCCATGAATAAGAAATACAAAGTGGACATATGCCATAGGTTTTCATAGTCACGAACAAGACACATTGGAGTCCAGTCTCAAAATCAACCAAAGATATCTGTATACAATGGAGTACAATCTAATCTTCCATGATTACTGAAGTCATATAGGTATTGGTCCGATGAAAGACAACAACATATATGGGGTGTTGCTAATGTAAACTGGTGGTCTTCTACACTATCCGTCGAAGGTGCAAGTCTACATTATATGAATAGAGGAGTTGAAGTCGAACACAATGAGACTTCATTTGATTACTGCTCATTAAGGTATACCATTAACAAACACGAGACAACCCACCGATAATGAAAGTAGGTGTCAAGGCATCGAGTACATTCAAAAAGTGTGAATAAGGATGTTGAGGTAGAACACTTGAAGAATCCATCGATCAGGATACATTGATGAATTCCCAATTTTTTATGGTGGGTGAACTTGACACTAATGATTGCAAGCCTCTCGGCACTCATAGGACTCTAGATCTCGATTCCAGAATAGAAGAGCTGAAATCGATGGAAGGAGACTCGCTGAAAGGAGAGAATTAAGGCATCTCTCATCATCCAGCGCGAGGTACAAATCAATAACTTGATAATTAGGAGGAGCTCATATGAATAGGATGTTCATGAAACAACGACCATGTGCATCTCTCGTGTGCACTATATGCAAGTAGTACACAAAATATACCCTATGAATAGCAGTCAATGAGGAATATTTTCGACAAAGGCAAGGAAACCACCAATAGGGCTAATGGAATCTAAGACACTATATGAATCCCAATGTGTGAATAGATTTATTTCCATCGAACACAAGGGAAACCCCCCAGTCAGCGACCAATCAGGAAATGTCATTTGTTGGGTTCAAGGTTACCTACCAATGATGAAAATAGGCCCAAGGCCCAAGGTAAGACAACAACTTCATGTGATTCTGAGATGCACTAAGGGTATGGATGACATGCAAAGTCAAGAGTTATGAGAAGTGGCCGACACATGCTAATACTTCCTTTGAACAAAACAATGAGACATATGGATAACTCAGGCAGCATAGACTTAACATTGATCATTAACAAATGTTTTTGAAGTAGGAGGCATCAACAAACTCTCCATAGGGACTAGAAGAATAACTAGTCAGAGGAGTAGACTTTAAGTAATGAGCTCAGCTTCCTAAGGTCATGCTAAACCCAAACCTTGGATGAAATAGACTCAATATGTTGTGCTTTGTTCAAAGGCGACATGACTGTTGCCGATAGGAGATAATATTTGTTTCCCACCCATATTTTTCTGGTTTTTTCATAAGAAAAGAAATGCTATGATATAAGAGAGGAAACAAGTGTCACGAATAAGCAACTAGTTCCAAGCAGTGGAACATACCTATGCTCAATTCAAGGGAATGCATGTGTGGCATGGACACTCGGGGAGATGTTTCCTCTATGGGTAAAGGGTGTCAAGCTGCAAAGGATATATGAAAGGCATTGCCTGGCTAGTGATGATAATTGATGAGGAGAGAGGCTTATAACGACAAAGTGGGAGCCAACAATAGGCTCAACTATGCAATAAGGATAATGAGATGCGATTACAACTTAACTCAGAAAGTGTCCCTTTCTGTAGATGTTAGTCCCCTAGGCTTGAAAAAGTATAAAATAATACCTAGCAGAACTCTTCTAGCCAATGGTGACTAGAGTATTCCTTTTTCATAAGTAGTCTACTTGGTCCAGAAAAAGGTTAAACTTATACCAAAATAAATGTCATTTCAAAACCATTTAATGAGTGTGAAAGATACAATTTCACTCAGAAATATTTTCATTTTTTGGAGTCTGAAAAGAGCTTAACTAAGACTCTAGGATGTTTTTCTAAGAAACATATAATGGGGGAGGCCAAGGTTCCCATGCAGGTCTTCTATCGAAATCCAACAACTCACTGGTAGTTGACACAAGTTTGGGAGAACCCAAAACTTTCCAAGACGAGGAGGATAAAATAGTTGCAGAGGATCCTTCATCTACAATATATCGACGAATGCCCATTATCTGGAAGGGTGCATAAGAAGGAAGGAGGGGCTCTACAACATCATTACAATCAAAGGAAACCATCCTAGGACTTGGAGGGAGAATACTCAGAGAGAGTGGAATGCTCCCTTGTTCAGAAGGTACAAAACTAGAAATTCTAAGGACATGGTCAAAAGACACATCACCCCCCAAAAGAAGAGTGGGATCTGAATATTGCATAGACAATGTCACTTCCCTAGACTTGTCACTCTCCAAGAGAAGAGTGGGATAAACCAAATATTGCATCGGCACGACCACTTCTTCAACCGTTGGTTGAATAGGATGCGAGACAACAAGGTCAATAGACACATCACTCCCAAAAACAGGAGTGGTGTCGGCTGAAGATTGCATTGGCATGATCGTTGGTTGAACAATATGCGAGATAACATGGTCAAGATATGCATCACTCCCCAAAACATGAGTAGTGTCATCCGAATATTGCATCAGCACGACCATTGTATCAACCAAAGAAGGATTAGAATGTTGGGAAACCAAATATGACTCAAAACCCAAAGGGCCACCAGACAAGGATGACACTTCTCGTAACACCTCAATAGTAGGGAACAAATGAGTTAGGTAATATCCTTTGGAAGTTATACAAAATAACTTGGGATGAAATCTTATATTTCTAGGCTTATCAATCGTATCAATGCCCCTAGCATGACTTGCAGTGGTCGGTGAGATGCTCCCACCATGACTTGCAGAGGCTAGTAGCTAATCTCCAACATGACTTGCAGAGGTTGGTGATGTTTGTCCAGTGTGACTAGAAGGGACTAGAGTTGTTCCCCTAGCATGACTTCTAGCAGTTGGTTCCTTGCCCCCAACATGACTTGCATAGGTTGGTGACAGGTCTACAACATGACTAGTAAAGGTTGGTTTCAGGTCTCCAACATGACTTGCAAAGGTTGGTGACAGTTCTCCAACATGAATTGCATAGGTTGGTGACTTAATTCTAGTATGACTCGCAATGACTGGACTTGTGCTTCCAGCATGACTTGTAGTGGCTGGTTGTGGCATATGAGACCATGGTCCTTGGAAATACTAGTTTCGAGAGATCGCAGGCCAAGCAGGGTTATGGTATACACCATTTCCCTTCCTGGTAGGATAGTATCCTCTTCCCAACTGATTCATAAAATGTTGTAAGGGCATCATCACTGAGGAAGCCACTTGCGAAGAGAAAGAGATGTGACATGGGTTACTCATGTGAGGATATATGTTTCCCCCGAATGAAGGAGCTTTGTGCAATGGGTTGCCCATACTATAAAAATGACTCCCCCAGAAAGAAACACCAGAGGTTAGAGGGAGTTTTTCCATGAGAAACGAGTTCGTAGGAATCAAAAACGTGGAAGAAGGAATGACATACATAATATAAGAAGTAAAAGAACTGCCCATTTGAGTACTTGCTCCTAGAAAAGTGAAGCTAGGATTGGGTCCAAAGGAAGGAGGATTCCAACCTCGTACCATGGGATTGGATTGAGGGATATGATCCCCACCAAATGAAAAAGGATAATAAGGAGGCATCGTATCCCCAGACCCAAAACTAGGATTTACATAAGATGAGAAAACAAAGGATGACAAGTGCGAAGTCATGTCTGAAATACCAAACAAAAAAGGATTAATGGTTGAAGGTATTAACTGAGTAATATGATTCAGTGTACCACTCAAAAATACAAAATGATTCATCCCCATGGACTGAGAAAATACCATGGGCTGGGTAGTGCTAGCTAAGGGAGTCACAGGGGCTCCACCAACCATAATAGTCAAAACTCATGACGTAATAAAAAATACTAAGGCCAAATAATAATCAAAGAGAAAACTCCTAAATAGATCTAAAGGCCAATGCACACAAACAAGATATGATGGCTGAAAGGGACCTTTCGAACTAAAGTAGGCATGCCTCATCGAGGGGGGGGCTGAGACTCCACAAGAATAGACTGGAGGTGTCATAATTAGTTATAAGGACCCTCGTAGGATTCACAGTGGAGTCGGTCAGAATCCTCTAGAGAGGAAATCCTCCATAAATTATGTGTGTTGTTCTATCCATATCTGACCCAGGGTACCTGCAGAATAACCCCTACAAGCAACCTATGTGACTATCTATGTCAAGCAACTAAAGTCACCATGATATAACCAATTCTCAGGAAAGAAGTCACAAGTATGGTCCACTATATGTCCAGGGTATAAAATCTGTAAATCTCTAAAGCATCACCTCTCATGGAGGTAAAGGCACTAGCAAGACCCCCATATATGAATAGAACCCCATAAATATCTCTAATGATATGAAGGTATTAGAGAGCTATCTTTGCAACCAACTTCACGTGACCTCGTTCTTAACTCTGGTGTGAGAGGAACCTCTTGAGGACACCAATTATATAATGGGTTTCACCACTCCCTATTTAGACACATACGTTCAGTTTCATAGCCTTGGAGAAGTTTACTCACAAAATCCTATTCCAAGGCCTTAGGTCCTATACTTGTTTATGTACCCTGGAATTTTTTTTTTGTTTCTAATCAATTTTAATTATATAGCATTGATTTCAATGGCTTCTTCTTACTCAAGAAGTGTGATCATGAAACTGATGGTATTATGACTCAGCATAAATAAAAAGAATCAAATATAAAAACACTAAGTACTAGTCTTGATTTTCAATGAGATGGTATGCTTCTAAATGTTTCTTCCAAAATGCAATCTGTACAATTTCAATGAAGTGCAATCTCTCCTAATATGCCAAAACTAATGTAATGTATGTTGGCATGTTTACAAGAAGAGCGTTCTTGTCATTGCTAGCAAGAACAGTAGCAACGATGGCATGTCTAAAGGCAAGAACAACAACAACGATAGCATGCTTACAGTTATTGATGGAAAGAAAAAAAACGATGATGGCTTAAGTACAGGAAGAATGTGTCAGGCGGGCACCATAAGTATTTTGGAAAGACGCAACAGAGCAAGCTCGATAAGATCAGAAGAGATAGTGCAGAGTATGCGTGTTTTTCATTGATGGCAAAGATCATGACCAACAACGCAGGGATAATGGCATGGCAATGGCAAGTTCAACAAGTGATCCTTGGACCCCATTCAAAACCGTAAACTCCAGGAGTCAAGGAAAAAACTCACGGAAAAAAATCCTGAAATGCGAAACCACGACTTAATCTCCATTTCGGAGTTTCGGATACTGGGAGTTGGAGGTGTCAAGGAAACTCACGACAAGAATGATGAAATCGTGAAATGCGAAACCATGATGTTTTAGAGTTTCAGATACTGGGAGTTGGAGGAGTCAAGAGTCAAGACTCTTCATCATAGGAGTCCCGAAGTTGTGACAGAGAAGAATCCATTTCAGATTTTTGCAGACTAGGAAATCAAAGATCAAAGGAACTTTAACCTTTGAAGTAGCGAACCCCGAAATCTCGAAACAGGCACATCAACAAAGACTCCGTTTTGGAGTTTCACAGACCAGGAAATCAAAGATCAAAGGAACTTTAACCTTTGAAGTAGCGAACCCCAAAATCCCGAAACAGGCACATCAACAAACCACATCAGCAAACCACGTCAGCTAAGGACACATGGCACAATCAGGCAATGACAAGTGTCAAGTTGATTCAACATTTCAGGCACATGTAAGTCATCAATCAGAGTGACATGTGGCATCTATTCAGCACGTGTCAATCCACGTGTGACGTCAACAGGTTTACGTCACATCGAAACTTTCTATTTCAGGGTTTTACATAGCAAGAAAATATTCCACCATCATGAAGTCTCGAACTCCGAAATGTCGAAAGGGACTATTGTGAGTCTCGAAAAGATGAAAGGAAAAAATCTGAAATCCCGTCAACCGTCCATCTCAGTGGGTTATGTGAACCATCCGAACTCTTCGAAGATTTTGTGATCATGAATTTTATAATGTTGGAGTCACGATGACTCGAAGGGAAAAATGTCGAAATCCCGTCAGTTTTTCGATTAAGAAAAGAAGGGATCAGATTATGAAATATTGTGGACCGTTGATCTGGCTCCATTTTGGGGATTGCAACTTGGAGTGTCGAGACACTTCTTCACAGGAATGCCAAAATGCCGAAATGGCGAAATCAATGTGAGACCCTATGCTTGTAATCCAACGGTGTTGGATACTTGGAAATATAATCGAAGGGCTATTGTTCCTCTTCACAATTAATCGATCAGTTACGATTCAATTAGCAGAACTGAATCGTGACTCTTGGACGGTTGGCGATTTAGTTGCTGATGTGTTTTCTTGGAGGTTCACAGTGTAACTGCTAGAAACGACTGATGGTTTCTACCAGAGGACTCAAAGAGACTTCAAGGTGATCGTCAGAGAAGATGAAGAGTCTCGAGATATCTTCCAGTGGCATGAAGACTGTTCATAGAGGCTATTGACAGATGTAAGACCATTGGAGCCTGGAACTGCAACAGAGGGAATGAGCTCGATTGTGATAGAGAAGACGAAGAGTCTCGACTGCTGGAGAGGCTAAGGAATCTCGACATAACACCCAGTGATGATAGACGCATGGGTTTAACCGCCAGAGAAGCTAAAGCATTGTTGTTCTAGGGTTTTGAGGGGCAACTGAAGTGGTTGTAGTGTATAAAAGAAACACACAGTGACGTTGCGTGGTTGGCGGTTCTGAATGGAAAATGAGTTGAACTGTAAAGAAGGGAAAATTATAGTACGTGTAGTGTGAGACCGACAATATGCGCAGTGTGAGATAAAACTCAGAGATGAGTAACAGATGAGGAATAGATAGAAGTGAGATGCAGTTTTCTTTTTGAGGCTTGAGGGAGTGAAGCAGAGAAAAAGTGGAGTGGTAGTGAACAACCTGATGAGCAGAACCATGGCACGGTGAAGAGCATGCAAAGGCACTGTGCATGGAGGACGAAGAAGGTGCACAGATAGTATAAATACGTAGAACAGAGAAGAGATGGAGGTTGTTGTTGAGAGTGATTCAGACATGTAGAAGGAGGTAGTGTGCAGCAGCTAAAATACATAGAAGAGGAATGGTGCATTGAATGGACATGGCGCACAGAGCATAAAAGGCAGAAGAACAGAAAGCGCAAGGCATGTGTGCAGGAAGAAAGTGAGGCAGATAGAGCAGGGAAGTGTAACAGAACATTGATGAGACTAGCAAGCCATTGATGAACATTATATCACTGTAATAAGTTTCAATAGCAAAGATTAATATTTCAGGGTGGTTGGGAGGTGCTAGGAAGGACTTTTTTCCTCAGAGGTTCAAGTGGGTGCTTGAACACAGGGAGTTGTAGCTTCCATCTGGTTGCAGCCAGAGAACTAGGGTGGTAGGGTCGTGCAAGGGAGAACATTGGTTCTCTGATATACAGATCGGTGCCTGTGTAACTGGAAGTTGGTGCTTCCATCCAGTTGGTGATGGAACTCTTAGGAAGTTGGTGCTTCCATCCAGTTGGTGTTGGAACTCTTAGGGAGTTGGTGCTTCCTTCTAGTGGGTGCTAGAGAAACCAGGGAGTCGGTGCTTCCTTCTAGTGGGTGTTATAGAATCCAGAGAGTTGGTGCTCTCAGCAAGTAGCAGCTTGCAAAACAGAGGTTGTAGCCTCATTATGAGTTGGTGCTCATAAGTATGATAATGTACAGAATGTAAAGATTACTTATCATGTAAAGAAGAAGAGGTTTTTACCCTTTATGGGTTTCCTCAGGAAATATATGTCTCTGTGTATCTCATATGTGCGAATGATGTTGAATGCTCTATTGCTTACTTCCCTGCATTATTGTGATCATCATTGAGAGTTCTGTAATGAATTTAAAATGAGCATAATTGTTTAAGCTCTGTAACAACTGATTCACCCCCCCCTCTCAGTTGTTCAACAATTGGTATCAGAGTCGACCCCTTTTATATAAGGGTACATCCTAGAGCCTAAACATGTCAAGCCATGAAGGAAATTCAACCAATAAGGCCCCTATGTTCAATGGAACAAACTTTGCCTTCTGGAAAGTTAGAATGAGAACCTACATAATGGATTTAGGTGCAGATGTCTGGGATGTGGTAGATACTGGTTATGCAAAGTCAGTTGTACTAGCTAATAAGGATGACAAGCTAGAATTCAGCTTCAACGCTAAGGCTATGAATGCTATCTTGAGTGGGCTTGTAGAAAAAGAATTTGTAAGAGTTATGTATTTAGAAACTGCCAAAGAAATGTGGGACAAACTCATTAGCATTTATGAAGGTAATGAGAAGGTAAAAGATGCCAAGCTTCAAACCTATAGAGTACAATTTGAAAAGCTACAAATGAAAGAAGATGAAACCATTGGGAAGTATTTTATGAGAATTGAAGAACTAGTAAATGCAATGAAAGCACTTGATGAAAAAATTGAGGAACCCTCTTTAGTTCAGAAAATTTTGAGATCTCTTCCAAATAGGTTCAAATCAAAGGTCTCAGCTATAGAAGAACTTAATGATATAAAGGCTTTGGATTTTGATCAACTTCTAGGAATTTTGACTACATGTGAAATGAGGATAGTTACAGATAAACCCACCTCTAGAGAAGCATCATTTAAAGCAGATAAGAATGACGATTCTGAGCCTGATGAAATTGAAGAAAAATTCGTGAGAAGACTAAAGAAAGGATCAGGCAAGTACCAAGATAGTGACTCCTCACGTGAAGATAAGGACAATGACTTCATGCTTATGGCCCAAGATGATTATGATAATAAAATCACAGGAAGTGAGGCTAATGAAGAAGAATTTGTGGTTGATATGGAAAGAGAACTGAGCAGTGCACTGGAAGAGATTGACTGACTCAAAATTAAGAACAAAAAGAAAAAACAATTGTTGATACAGTTTGAGAAAGACAGTAAACAGCCTGATGAAGACTTTTCCCTGCTACAAGTGGAATTAGAAGAGGCAAAGAAAATCGAGGACATTCTGAAACAACAGTTATTAGAAAAGAAGGCAAGATGTAAATCTCTGGAAGAAGAAGTAGTGAAAACTAGGAAAGAGTTGGAGAATTTTCAAGCCTTGTATCATCAGAATCTGTCAAGTATCAAAGCCTCAGAAGGATTAGCCACCATTCTAAATCAGAAAAGGAATCCAAAGTTGAAAACGGGTTTGGATTATGAAGAGGGTTCAAGTAGTGGTCATCCAAGCAACAAAGACTTCATCAAGTTTGTCAAATCTACAACCAATGAGGACAACAAACATGCAGAAACAAAGGAATATAATCAACCGCCTAGGAGGAGTAAAGAAAAAGGTGCCAGAACTGAATCTGTAGAACAAGGAAATAATACACTCCCTGCTCAAGGAAATCGTCAACATGGAAGAAATCGATTTGCTCAAATAAGACAACCATTTTTCAGGTATAAAGAATTTTTCTATGGATATTGTTTCTATTGTTCTAACTTTGGTCACAAAGCTGTAAATTGTTCCTTAAGACTTAGACATGAACAATTAAGATTTCCAAGGAATAAATATTTTCCACAACAAAGAATGATACAGCCAAGTAACAAACCATCACAAATTGCAAATTGCCAAATTAAGTCTAGAGACATGCAACTGAGGAGGTCAAGAAATAATAAACAATCAATGAGTAGACAACGCTGCAACAATAAATTTGACCTATTGAACAATGAGATTGAATGCTATAACTATCACAACTTTGGCCACAAAGTTGCAAACTGACATCTGATGAATTACAAAGTAGATCCAAGGATAAAGTTCTTAGATATAAAGGTCAACACATGGAAAATGAAAGATAGTGAAAAATGTGATCTAGCACTTTCAACTCAAAAACAAAAGGCCTCGGGGAATATAGATAGTGGATGTTCCAAACACATGGTTGGAGACAAGGATAAGCTTATGTCCATAAGTAAAAGCAAAACAGGAAATGCGATCCTTGAAAATGATGAACCTAGTAAAATCAAGGATAGAGGGATGGTGAGTTTAAGTAATGACAAAGGAGATGTCCAGTACGTTCTGCTTGTGGATGGTCTAAAACATAATTTGCTCAGTACAAGTCAAAAGTGTGACAGAGGCAGTGAAGAGGTGTTCACGTCCAAAGAGTGTAAGGTAAATGTAAACTCGGGACAAGTGGTGAATAAAGGAATCAGGACAATTAATGATGTTGATATTGAATCCTCCCCTACAAGTAAAGAAGAAGACACAAATACAATAAAAGAATGTTCAGTTAGCATCTATCCCATGGAAGAAGTAGAAGAAGAATCATGTCATAAGATGGAAGATGAAGTTTTGAAGGTTGAGAAGTCAAACACCCAAAGCAAGTTATTAAACAGCTCCATGACCCTGGATAAGCTCTTGGATAGTCATAGATCACCAAATGAAAAATCTGGTATTGGATACAACAAGGAAGAAATCAGTACTCCTAAGAAACCTGATACAGGTCCTTCATCTGTGAAAAAGAAAAGTAGGTATGGGAGTGGTTGTAGCAGTTTTTTCTTGTGATTGAATATGGTCATAAAAGCCTTGGATTGTATGCATCATGGAAGAAAAATGAAATTGAAGTAATAGAGATCGACGAGAATCAATGGGGAGATCCAAGGGTTGTTTGAAAAGTACGAGCTACAATTACGCAGTGTGTCAGTAGGACAACAACATCTTCAACAACAACATTTTGTTTTACAAAATGATATACATGACATCCTGTAGAGATAACAAGAGGAAAGACCTTGTCAAGGAAAGCTAACCTTTTAGGAACAAAGGGGAAAAATAGTCAGAAGCAGAGAGATAACAATGACAGGGGGAGTCATCCAGTTATGACAAGATAAGGTTGATGGAGTCCCAGTAAGAGAGGTGAGAAATATTGAGTATTCTACAGAGGATACAGCGGAAGTTGAAGATGAACAGGTCCAAGAATTAGAAGGAGAAGACTCTGGTTTAGACACAAATATTTTGCAGGACTCAAATAAGAAAATCCATCATGTCAGGGGGAGTTTGTGTTGGTTGAATATATGATACCTCTTAAACATACTGCAACATCTCAGGGGGAGAATTTTTTCTTTTACATTGATGTCAAAAGGGGAGAAAAGGAGTGGTCCGGATCGGATGCTACAGTTGGAGGTCCAAACAGATTAGCGCAGTTGTTCAGGGTTTCCATCAATGCCAAAGGGGGAGATTGTTGGCATGTTTACAAGAAGAGTGTGCTTGTCATTGATGGAAAGAATAGAAGCAACGATGGCATGTATACAGGCAAGAATATCAGCAACAATAGCATGCTTACAGTTATTGATCGAAAGAACAACAACAATGATGGCTTAAGTATAGGAAGAATGTGCCAGGCGGGCACCAGAAGTATTTTGGGAAGACGCAACAGAGCAAGCTCAATAAGATCAGAAGAGATAGTGCAGAGTATGCGTGTTTGTCATTGATGGAAAATATCACGACCAACAGCGCAGGGATAATGGCATGGCAATGGAAAGTTAAACAAGTGATCGTTGGATCCCATTCAGAAGCGTAAACTCCAGGAGTCAAGGAAGCAACTCACGGCAGAAAATCGCGAAATGTGAAACCACGACTTAATCTCCATTTCGGAGTTTTGGATACCGGGAGTTGGAGGTGTCAAGGAAACTCATGACAAGAATGATGAAATTGTGAAATGTGAAACCACAACGCTTTGGAGTTTCAGATACCAGGAGTTGGAGGATTCAAGAGTCGAGACTCTTCATCACAGGAGTCCCGAATTTACAAAATGTGAAACGCTAATATACCAAAACAGGCACATCAACAAAGACTCCATTTCGTATTTTTGCAGACCGAGAAATCAAAGATCAAAGGAAATTTAACCTTTGAAGTAGTGAACTTCAAAATCCCGAAACAGGCACATCAACAAAGACTCCATTTCAGAGTTTCGCAGACCGAGAAATCAAAGATAAAAGGAACTTTAACCTTTGAAGTAGAAAACCTTGAAATCCCGAAACAGGCACATCAGCAAACCACGTCAGCTAAGGACACATGGCACAATCAGGCAATAAAAAGTGTCAAGTTGATTCAACATTTCAGGCACATGTAAGTCACGAATCAGAGTGACACGTGGCATCTATTCAGCACGTGTCAATCCACGTGTGATGTCAGAAGGTTTACGTCACATCGAAACTTTCTATTTCGGGGTTTTACATAGAAAGAAGAAACTCCACCATCATGAAGTATTGAACTCCGAAATGCCAAAAGGGACTATTGTGAGTCTCAAAAACCCGAAAGGCAAAACTCTGAAATCCCGTCAACCGTCCATCTCAGTGGGTTATGTGAATCGTCCAAACTCTTCGGAGATTTTGTGATCATGAATTTTATAATGTTGGAGTCACGATGACTCGAAGGGAAAAATGCCAAAATCCCGTCAGTCATTCGATTAAGAAAAGAAGGGATCATATTATGAAGTCTTGTGGACCGTTGATCTGGCTCCATTTTGGGGATTGTGACTTGGAGTGTCGAGACACTTTTTCACAGGAATGTCGAAATGTCGAAATGTCGAAATGCAAAATGGTGAAATCAACACGAGACCCTGTGCTTGTAATCCAACGGTGTTGGATACTTGGAAATCTCATAGAAGGGCTACTGTTTCTCCTCATAGTTAATCGATCAGTTATGATTCAGTTAGAAGAATTGAATCATGACTCTTGGACGGTTGGTGATTCAGTTGCTGATGCATTTTCTTGGAGGTTCACAATGTAACTGCTAGAAACGACTGATGGTTTCTGCCAGAGGACTCAAAGAGACTTCAAGGTGATCACCAGAGAAGATGAAGAGTCTCGAGGAATCTTCTAGTGGCATGAAGACTGTTCATAGAGGCTATTGACAGATGTAAGACCATTGGAGCCTGGACTGCAACAGAGGGAATGAGCTCGACTGTGACAGAGAAGACGAAGAGTCTCGACCGCTGGAGAGGCTAAGGAATCTCATCATAACACCCAGTGATGATGGATGCATGGGTTTAACCACCAGAGAAGCTTAAGCGTTGTTGTTCTAGGGTTTTGAGGGGTAACTGAAGTGGTTGTAGTGTATAAAAGAAACATGCAGTGACTGTGCGTGGTTGGCGGTTCTAAATGAAAAATGAGTTGAACTTTAATGAAGGGAAAATTACAGTATGTGCAGTGTGAGACCAACAGTATGCACAGTGTGAGATAAAACTTAGAGATGAGTAAAAGATGAGGAATAGATAGAAGCGAGATGCAGTTTTCTTTTTGAGGCTTGAGCGAGTAAAGCAAAGAAAAAGTGGAGTGGCAGTGAACAAATCGATGAGAAAAACCATGGCACGGTGAAGAGCATGCAGAGGCATTGTGCATGGAGGAAAAAGAAGGTGCATAGATAGTATAAATACACAGAACAGAGAAGAGATGGAGGCTACTGTTGAGAGTGATTCAGGCATGTAGAAGGAGGAGTGTGCAACAGCTAAAATACACAGAAGAGGAATGGTGCATTGAATGGACATGGCGCACAGAGCATAAAAGGCAGAAGAACAAAAAGTGCAAGGCATGTGTGTTTGAAAACACATGTATTCCAATAGAGGACGAACACCTTCAGTAAAAACTCACATAACCAGATCAAAGATCAACACACCAATGTTTTCACGTGGTAAAACCCCTACGGGGAAACATCCACGGCCCCAGCCAATGCGGCCACTTGGAGCAGTTTATTAATGCAAAGAAAAAGATTACAGAGAGATTTTACAAGAGAGTTTCTCACAATCGATCATCGGCAAATGACCCTCCATGCTCTTTAAATAGATATCATGGACCAATCAGGTGTTAAGCCACGGATCAATGGCTGTTAAGATCGAGGAGAGTATGAGCCGTCAAATCACTCTATGTCGGGAACATATCCTAACCGTCAGATTTCCTAACTACAAATGCATACTAATGCATACTAAAGAAACAAACTAAGAAACACACTTTTACCTAACGACATATTAGACCAAGTAGATCTTAACTAACTTCTAAGTGTCTAAATATCCTAACATCCCCCCTTAAGAACAACTTGGGATAGGATTGAAGGATTTACAATAATGACACAATAGGAGAAGGAAGGAGGCATTAGAGCCTATCCCCCCTTAATGTCAACTTCCTGAACTCCTAACATAGATCAAAGTTTCTGTAAGAGACTTTGTGAAAATCTCTGCAACTTGATCTTCTGTAGGGAAAAAGAGCACTTCAATAACTTGATCATGAATGAGCTTTCTGATGAAGTGCATGTGTATCTTAATGTGTTTGCTATGCTGATGTTGAACTGGGTATTTGGCGAGCTTGATGGCACTCTGATTGTCATACCAAAGGCTGGTCAGATGTTGGTGCTGGAATCCAAACTCTGAAAGGATTTGTTGAAGCCACAGGGCTTCCTGACTTGCATTTACCGCTGCTCAATACTCTGCTTCTACTGAAGAAAGTGCAATAGCCTGTTGTTTCTTACAGGCCCAAGTGACAGGTCCTAAACCAAGACTGAAAACATAACTTACAGTAGAATTCCGATCATTGGGGTCGCCATCCCAATATGAATCATTGAAACCAACCAATAAGGGAGTCCCCCCTGAACTGTAATGTATCCCAAACTAAACTGTACCACTAACATAGTGAAGTATCCTTTTAGTTGATTTCCAATGGATTTCATGGGGTGTTTGCATATATCAAGCAACAAGACCAACAGCAAAGGAAAGATCAGGATGGGTATGATTCAAGTATAAGAGGCTACCAACTAACTGACAATACAGGGTGGCATCAACTTCAGGAGAAGTATAGGTGGCAGAAAGCTTGACTCCAGACTGGAAGGGAGAAGGGGTTGGTTTACAATCATCCATGTGAAAGCGACGAAGAAGGTCACAAGCATACTTAAACTGGGAAAGAAAAATTCCTTCATTGGTTTGCAAAACTTAGAGGCCAAGGAAATAGTGCAAAAATCCTAAGTCTGTCATTTCAAATTTCTTCTTAAGGCTAGTTTTCACATGGTGTAAAAGTTTTGAGTCACTACTAGTAAGGATAAGGTCATCAACATAAAGGACAAGGATTATGAGATGGATTCCTACTTTCTTGGTATAGACATTAGGATCAGAATGGCATCTAGAGAATCCAGTGGCAATAAGAAAGCTATCCA
>ML792371.1:140914-151591 GCA_009831015.1 Picea engelmannii
AAAAACTTCACTCTTGAGTTTTAAGAAGTAAACCCAAGTACGTCTGGAAAAGTCATCAATGAAAGTTAAGAAATACTTGCACCCAGAAAAAGAAGGAGAAGAAAGTGGAACACACAAATCACTATGAACAAGCTGCAAAGGACCTGAGGCGTGCCAAGAGGCATGTTTGTCAAAATTGTCCCAATGATGTTTGCTGAGAACACAACCAGCACAAACACCATCTCTGCATGAAACAAGAGGAAGACCAATCACCATCTGTTGATTACATAGTTGTTGCAATGAGCGATAGTTTAGATGACCAAACCACGCATGCCAAAGTTTGCTCAAGTCATCGCTATGAGCAACAAAAACTGATGAAAAAGCTGATGACCCAAAGTTGTCAAACTTGTACAACCTAGTAATATCATCAGCAAGTCTAGTTGCAAGAACATGCTTAGGATCTTTTAGATCCTTGATTACAACTTGGTGAGGTGAAAACTCAATGGTTTTACCTTCACCTGAATGAGTGATTTGATATACTGATAGAAGGTTACAAGAAAGATTTGAAATACATAATACATCATTAAAATGACCATTTTCTACCTGAATTGCTCCAGATCCTACAACACTAAGAGATTTATCATCACCAACAAATATTTTCTTGGTGTTACATTCATGGAGAGTAGAAAATATGGCTTTATCCTTAGCCATATGATAAGATGCTCATGAATCAATAAGCCACTCATCATAAGAAGAAGAAGTAGTAGAAGTTGTATTGAAGGAAAAATCAAAAGCAGAAGGTGCATGTCCATGAGAAGAAGAAGAAGAAGAATCAATATTGATGTTGTGCTTCTTCATCGCTACTTTTAAGGCTGCCATCTTCTTGAAACATTTGGACTCATCATGACCATCTTTATTACAAAAGTTGCAATGTCTGTTAGTATTCTTACTTTTATATTTTGATCCTTTGTCACCATTAGGAGCTGAAGCTGTCTGAGCGGGTTTGGGACCCTTAGGTTTTTTGTTATTGTAGAGAGGGTGTTTCTTCTTGGGATACTTGGGTTTATCTTTCTGTTGGGAAAGTAAGGCTTTGTTTGAGGTACTTGCAGTATTGATCACTCCAAGTTGGACAAGTTTATCTTCCTCTCTAATTAAAGAAGTACAAAAGGACTGAAGTTTGGGTTTTACATGGGCTTTCCCTAGAGCTTCTTTCATGGCATAAAAGGTAGATACAAACACAGAATATGTACTACCTAGCTTAGAAAGAATAAGATATATGCAACGATGTTCCTCCATTACTATCTTACATTCTTCACATAAAATTTTGAGTGTTTTATACTTGGATAGATAGTCTCCAAGGAAAGAAAAATAACTTGGACTCAAGGTCAGTATTTGATTTTCTAACTGTTGTGCTCGAATAATATTGAGTTTACCAAACATAGATTCAATCGTGTTCCAAGCTTCTTCGGGATCATCAATTCCTTGAAGGTGGTACGTTAGATTAGGAGAGATGGACATTCCAATTAGTCCACGTGCTTCGTCAGTCCTATTATCCCATTTGGCTTTATTATCATCATCAGTGGGGGTTGTTTCCTTTCCCATGGTAATCCGGTACAGGCCTTTACTTCTTAATAAATCTTCCATATGGGATTTCCATTGGAAGTAGTTGTTGTTGGTAAGTAAGACATTACTTGTAGAATCCATATTAAATATGCAGATAATGCAGATTTAAAAACTGAAAATAATGATCTAGATGGAAAGATCTCGAAAATTTATGCAGTTTTAAAAAAAACGACACTGAAAACGGACTTCTGATGTGAGATATAAGCCATTTTTAAAAAAAGGCATAAACGGTGACCAAATAACCACATGATAGTGTAAGTTGCTTTATGAAGTGACCCACTTTTATAAAGAGAAGTGGGGATCACTTTTACAATGAGGTTACCTTATAACAGAAAAGTTGCATGCAAAATAAATAACTCTAAAATAAAATATAAAGCTACTTATAGTGATTCAGTTTTATACTTGAAGTGAAATGCACTTTACAATTTTTAGCATGAACTTTTTCAAAAAAAGTAACAAAAGAGAGACTTGAACTCAAGACATCTTACTTAATAAGGCAAGTTTTAACCAAATGGTCTAGCAAAACATATTGTAATGTTCATAAGGAGGATTGGAGTTGTTGTTGTTGTTGTTGAAGTCGGCCTTGGAGAGCGTGCTAAAAAAAAACTCTTTTCACACAAGAAAAAAAATTTGCTTCTCGATGACAACAAGGGTTAGATTTCGGTTAGCTTACCCGGAAGATGCACCTTTTCCTATCTATTTTTTATTTTCCGAGATTGCACAAGGAGTGGGGAAAAGAGCATACGCAGATCTAAAAGAGTAGCAACCCGGAAATAAAAAATACAAAATGAAATAAAATCAAAATGAAACTTTGCATAAATTTTAAAAATGCATATTCAGGCTTTATACCTCCGGATCTGACTGTAATGGTCATATCTTGGGAAAACGGAAACCTTTTCGAGTGAAACGAAAAGTGATATTGAATGAAACGAGTGCTCTGGATGCAATGGAATAGTCCTCTCATCCCAAAAATGTATGAAAATGCCTGAAAATGGAGATGAGGCACCTCAACTTCACGATCTCGATCTACAACAGGAGCGGGTCTTCAAATAGGCTCTGATACCATGTTTGACAACATAGGTATTCCAACAGAGGATGAACACCTTCAGTAACCACTCACATAACTAGATCAAAGATCAACACACCGATGTTTTCACGTGGTAAAACCCCTACAGGGAAACATCTAGGGCCCCAACCAACGCGGCCACTTGGAGCAGTTTATTAATGCAAAGAAAAAGATTACAGAGAGATTTTACAAGAGAGTTTCTCACAATCGATCATCGGAAAATGACCCTCCATGCTCTTTAAATAGAGATCATGGACCAATCAAGTGTTAAGCCACGGATCAATGGTCGTTAAGATCGAGGAGAGTATTTGCTGTCGAATCACTCTATGTCGGGAACATATCGTGAACGTCGGATTTCCTAACTACAAATGCATACTAAAGAAACACACGTTTACCTAACGACATATTAGACCAAGTAGATCTTAACTAACTCCTAAGTGTCTAAATATCCTAACAATGTGTGTAGGAAGACAGTGAGGCAGACAGAGCAGGGCAGTGTAGCAGAACAGTGATGAGACCGGTAAGCCATTGATTAACATTATATCACTGTAATAAGTTTCAGTAGCAAAGATTAATATTTCAGGGTGGTTGGGAGGTGTTAGGGAGGACTGTTGTCCTCAGAGGTTCAAGTGGGTTCTTGAACATAGGGAGTTGTAGCTTCCATCTAGTTGCATCCAGAGAAACCAGGGTGGTAGGGTGGTGCAAGGGAGAACATTGGTTCTCTGATATACAGGTCGGTGCCTGTGTAACTGGAAGTTGGTGCTTCCATCCAGTTGGTTCTTCCATCCAGTTGGTGCTGGAACTCTTAGGGAGTTGGTGCTTCCTTCTAGTGGGTGCTAGAGAAACCAGGGAGTCGGTGCTTCCTTCTAGTGGGTGCTAGAGAATCCAAAGAGTTGGTGCTCTCAGCAAGTAGTAGCTTGCAAAACAGAGGTTGTAGCCTCATTATGAGTTGGTGCTTATAAGTATGATAATGTATAGAATGTAAAGATTACTTATCATATAAAGAAGAAGAGGTTTTTACCCTTTATGGGTTTCCTCAAGAAATATCTCTTTGCGTATCTCATATGTGTGAATGATGTTGAATGCTCTATTGCTTACTTCCCTACATTATTGTGATCATCATTGAGAGTTCTGTAATGAATTTGAAATGAGCATAATTGTTTAAGCTCTGTAACAACTGATTCACCCCCCCCCCCTCTCTCAGTTGTTCAACAACATATCCAAAAGTGAAAATTCCATAATTAAAATGCAAGAAATCATTTTTTTGTGTGTTTTTGATATAATGAAAAGAAAATGCAAGGAGTGAATAACAACCTCATAAGCAGACCCTACTGCAAGAAAAGGGAGACAAACCAATAAGGATACCAAGAAGCAACTACCTAGACCAATATGCAAGGATAACAAATGAGAGAAATGACAAGAAAGGAGGTCTCCCAAATAATCCACCAATAAAGAGACTTCCTATGAATCTGTAAGCTCTTAACAATCAGAATAAGGACCCAAGAAGTCTTAGCAACCAGAAAAAATCACCCAACAAACACTAAACTCAGCCAAAAATACTCATAAAATAGTGTACGTAATTGTTCTGAGAACAACTTGTGCAAGGATGATTTTAGGGGCTAAATTTCGCTCATGGTCTAATTTTCCATGGTTTTCCCCCCAAAAAGATTCGCTATTCTAAAAATTATTCACCCAAATTGTATAGGATAAAATTATTTTACCTTAAAAATCACCAAAATTTTATACAAACTATATAAAATACTTAGAAATTTGAATATTTTTACAAAAACATCGTCAAACATTTGATAGTTGGCATATGAAGGATTAGTAAGATTCGCCAAGGTTTCTACATTTTAAAATAAATTTCCATCCTTAAAATCATCCTTGAACTCGCGTATGTACGAGCCCTAAAGGAATACAACCTGCGTATGTATGCGTCTATCAAGGGGAAAAGTTGTGTATGTCAAGGAAGACATTGCCAAGGCAAGGGTTAAGCCAAGAAACTCAAATACAAGGAAAAATATAGGTTGTCAAGCAACAAACGACAGAGAAACTAAGGAAAACATAGAGCAAATAAAGGATAAAAACACCCAATACCCCAAAAAGGAGATCTCCCTAGCGGAGTTGCCAATTCTGTTACGATGAAAATCTCTCTATGGCTAGGGGAAAACCACAATAGACAGAACAACACCCATAAATCAACTCTAATCTCAAGTATTCTATATAAATGAAATGTTAACAAGAGAAGGCTAGAAGCCTACCTCATCCAAATGTCTGAAGAAGACCACCGTTGAGCATGCAACCCAAAGCTTTATACCCGCAACTTGTTCTTAACAAACAAGATACGCAAGCATGTGGTAATGATATATAATGTTAGCATATAAATTAGCATAATCCATTAACATACATAACAAATACTCCCATGGAAATAAATACAAATATTTGCAAGATATCAATTGGACGAGAAAAGAGTATTTCTATTAATGTAATCAACAGAAGTACATAGGTGATGAACTTATGTAATGACACATATCGGAACTGGGAAACTAAGTCCCTCCAGCTGGGCCTCCACCACTTCAATCCTCCGCAAAGGCGATCTCACAAGTAGGAGTCAATGAAGTTATCCATCACAAGATAGGAATAGATTGGGGGTTGAACACAAGAAGTTCATACTTTCAAGGACAAAGGGATGCAAACTCAATTGAGGTGAAATTTCTCCAGAGTATCTTTGCTCTCGATGATGAATTGCTTCAAGGATTGGATATGGCTCAATTTGTAGCCTCCAAATGGAATTGAAGGGTCCAGTTGGAGCGTTTCCAGTATACGGAAGGTCAAGGATCATGGATCACGTGACATGGCATGGAAACCCAATGCGTTTTTTAATTTTTAAGCACCAAACCCGATGTGCGCGAGTTGAAGTGGAGCAGCTTGTGTATACATGATCTGTATAACTGTTAGCTTGAATACATGTACAAAAACATTTATTTTTATCTTTGGAGTGATAAAAAAGGGGAAATGAAGTCTGCAGAGGGAAATGGAAGCCCATCAAAGAAAGATGCATGAAGTGTGGAAAAATCTGCTATAACATATCATCAAAGATCTAGTTCAACACTAGCGTAGCAAACAAATTGAGATACAAATGCAATTCCTAATAAAGCTCATTCATGTTTGAGTTCTTGAAGTGCTCTTTTTTACTACATAAGTTGTAGACATTTTCACAAAGTCTATTACAGAAGCAAAGTTTTCCAAACTTTTATCTATGTTAGGAGTTCAAGAAGTTGTCATTAATGGGGGATAGGATCTAATGTATCATTCCTTCTCCTATTGTGTCACCTTTGTAAATAATTCAATCCAAATCCCAAGTTGTCCTTAAGGGGGGGTGTTATGATATTTAGACACATAGGAGTTAGTTAATATCAACCTGGTCTAATGTGTCTTTAGGTAAAAATGTGTTTCTTTAGTATGCATTTGTAGTTATGTAATCCAATGGTCACGATATGTTAAAGACACAGAGTTCTCTGAAAAATCATATTATCCTTGATCTTAACAACTATATTGATTTGTGGTTGAGCACCCGATTGGTCCATGAACTCTATTTAAAGAGCATGGAGGGTCATTTGTTGATGATTGATTGTGAGAAACTTTCTTGTAAACTATTTTTCTTTTGCATTAATATATTGCCTAAAGTGGCCATGTTGGCTAGAGCTATGGATTGTTTTCCTCTTAGAGGGTTTTAACCATGTAAAAACACATGTGTTATGATCTTTGATCTGTTTGTGTGAGCAATTTCTTAAGGTGTTTGTCCTACATTGAAGTACCCTATTTTGTCAAACATCTTCAACTTGGTGTTCATATTTTCCCAAAGTGTAGTCCAAAAGGAACTAACAAATCTGGTATATCTATCCAAGATGATGCTCCTTGGTATCCCAAAGAGCACCAAAACCTTTTCAAAGAACATGGCTATTTCATGTTACCTCCTAATAGTCTTTTACAAGGCATGAGAATGCATCTTACTAAATTTTCCACTACCACAAATAGATATTCATGTCACCCCTTAGTTCTTGGAAAACCACCCACAAAATCCATGGATGATCTCTCCCATTGCCCAGTAGGTATAGGTAAGGGGTGATGTAGACCCTTCTTCCTATTACTGGGTTTTCTAGTACAACAAAGTATGCATCTTCTAATAAATTGATATATAGATTCTTGCAAATTTATGGCCTTGTACACATACCTCTGCAAGTTGTCTATTATTTTCCCAACACCAAAATGATCTACAACTTTGGAGGTGTGAACCTCTCTTGTAAGTTGCAATCTTTCTCCTTTAGGCACATATATTTTATCTAGATTATAGAGAAACCCATCCTAGAGATCGTAGTCAACCTTGTTGCCACCTTATTTTTCATGAACTTGGCCTTGTCACTACTGAAATATATCCTTGAAGTCCTCATCTTCTATGTATTCCTCTTTGTATGCATCACAAGTGAGAGGTTTCATGTGCATAAGAGTAACCAAAGATATGAACTTGGATGTCGATGTCTTTGAAATTACACATGCTAAATTATTAGTACTACCCTTCTTATACTTAATGATAAGATGAAATTGCTACTAAAATCATATCCACATGTATTGTCTTACACGTTGAATATTACTATGGGATTGAAAACATTACAATGGTTTCTAATTGGTGTGAATGATGATATCCTTTCCCATCACATGGTGCTTCAATTTCTTAACAATTTACAACAAAGCATAGGTCTCCTTGTCATATGTGAGGTAGTTTGGGACAATTCCATGCAAGAATTCAGAATGATATCATACTAGCTTACCTCCTGGCATCAAGATTTCTCCCATAGAATATCCACTTGAATTTGTCTCCACTTCAAATAGATTTTTCAAATTGGGAAATGTGAGAAATAGTGCTTGACTAATATTTATTTTCCGCTCTTCAAAATATTTCTATAGATTCATTCCCCACTAGAAAGTCTCATTTCTTTTTTTTTTATGGCATGGAGTGGTGCAACCATGACTAAAAAGGATGCTATAAACTTCCAAACATACTTTTCTACACCAACAAATATCCTAACTTATGTGACAAAGGTAGGATTTATCCACTTTATTATGGCCTCCAGCTTTGCAACATCAATCTTGAGTTCCCCTCCACCAATCACCTACCGCAAGTATGCTAGAGACTATTGGAAAATCTCATATTTCTTAAAGTTTGCCAACAATTGATGTTTTCTCATAGGCTCTAATACCTGCATCAGATGTGACTTATGTTCTTCCTGGGTATATCTAAAAATAAATATATCATCCAAGTACACTATTACAAATAAATCTATAAGGGTCAAATAAATGCAATTGGTGATTATATAAACCAAAAGGCATTACAAACCCTTCATGTGCATATTCTTGAAGGGGTCTTCTAGGTGTCTTCTTCTTTGAATCATACCTAGTAATATCTCGATTTGAGATCCAGTTTGTTGAAATACTAGGCATGTTGAAACTATTCCAACAAGTCATCAATCTTGGGCAGAGGATACTAACTCTTGAGGGTAATTTTATTCAAAGTTATCTAGTCAATACACATTCTCCAAATCACATCCTTCTTGGGAACTGTAATGATAGGTGACCCAAAATGTGAGGTACATGGTCAAATTACTCCATGCTCCAATAGTTTTTGCAACTATTTCTTTATTTCCTCTACTTCCAATATGGAATGTTTATACAATCCTATGTTGGGAAATGGAGAATTGGGAAACCATTGTATCTCTTGATCCATTTCCCTCGTAAGTTGAAACTCTTTAAGCTCTTGGGACACTTCTCTATATGTCTTTAAAATCTCCTACAATTGATGTTTCTACTCCTTTGTACATCCCTCTAGAGATGCCTTTACTTCTATCGATTTACTTCCTTGTTGATTATGTATCAAGAAGAGAAATAAAAAATTCCTACTTGAGCTAATAAGTTTCTTAGCTTGGTTGGAATTTACCAAAGATATCTTGGATTTACCTTTGTGTGCATTGGTGATGAAATATTTTCCTTCCTTGACTAGGTAGTATTGGTTTTCACTCCTCGTGAATATCACATCCCTCATGTACATGTAGGTGATTACAAACACCAAACCAGACACATCAAGTGGCACTTGATCTACCTCCACCTTGTCAATGTATTTTGCAATTATGGAAAATATGATCTTACACTTCTTAGTAACTTTAATCTCTAATTCCTTATTTACTGATCCAAATAGGTATAGGAAAACATGGTCCTGAACTTCCAATTCCATCTTACTCACCAAGTACTCATATATATTACGAGGTTGGCCTATGAACCAATGTCGAATAGAGGACCCACCATTTACTTCTTGACTTGTATCATGATATGGAAGAGTTTATTCATCTTCTTGTCTTCCTTGGGATGGAGATTACTCATATTCACCACTTTTACACTATAGTAGGTAATATTCTCATCCACATCTTATATGCTCTCTACATGGTTGCTGAAATCCATGGCTATCATGGTCTTCTTCTTGACCTCCTTATTGCAATTTTTTCGATTCAATTTTGGATGTAGCCTTCAACACTTATATTTAGTATGGACATTGAGGTTACAATGGTTACAGTGGTTTCTTGGATCCATGAACTGATGTGAAATAACAATTGTCTTCTTACCCTTTCCTTTCCACTTCTTCAACCTCCTTAGAAGCACCTTGTTCATTTGTCTACTTGGAACCATTTAGATGTACTTTTTCCTTTTCCTTCTCTAGAGAATGTGCTTGGACATGGGATTCATCAATGGTTATAGGTTTATAGAGCATCACTTGCCTCCTTAAATGAATGTGGAGATCACCCAGATACTTGATGAGTACATATGGGTTCTTGGGAAATGTTCCTAATAAAATGGTTTGTTTTCCAAAATCAATGGTGCAATCTTTCATTCTTTACCCTTGCTTCTATCAAAAGTAATTCCAATGGATCAATTGGTCCTCTTCATACCCAATAGGAAAAAAAGGACTTAATGATGGTTTTAAACACCCCCCGGCCCTCAATAATTGTTGTATCTCCCTTTTGTCTAAGTGTCTCTATATGGATTTACTTCCATGTTTGGGCATATCCCTATAGATTTAGCTAGGAAAATAATATCTTATTTTCTTCTCCTATGTTATGAACATTGAATTTAAATTCTAATTGTTGCAACCATTGATTCAAATTAACAACGAAAATCTCACCTTGATGAGATTTGAGGTCCAATTTTGCTTCTGCTCTAAACAAAAAATGGGAAGATGTAATGCTAAAACTCGGTGTCCTTTCTCTGGTTGTTTTTTTTCTGAATGTTTCCAATCATATCCAACGTACAAGTTAGAGCATCCAATCTCCTTGAAAGGTCCAAATTGCTCTTTAGAACTGGCATTAGTATCACCAAATTGTAGGAGATGTTAAAACTTTATTCTTTTAGTTTTGCATTTTCTCCTCTGATTCATCATTAAGATTGCTACTATGCTAATTCACCATGTCCAGGGTTTAAGTTTTAAACCTATGAATTAAACCAATGCATACATATTCTTATGCAAAACATAAATTAATCAATGGCTCATACACATAGTACACATAGATTTACACTGGAAAACCTTAACTAGGTGAAAACCAACCTTCCTTGGTGCCACACATCTCAACTCTTCATTGTATTAATTTCACCATTCAAAATACAATATACACACAATATTTAGGTATTTCACAGCTACCAAAACCCTAATCCCTTAATCCGGGATTAATTTAGAAAACCACTAAAAATAGCGAAAAACGCTAAAATAGCATAAACTGCCCAAAAACTAATTTTGGGGCGTTGCCTCAAACCCTGTTGGCTCTAGGCTACCGCTCAAAGCCAAATTCTTTGCATAACCAAGGGGGGGATCCTTCCCTCCTGGGACTCATCTAGGAAAGCGCCCAACACACATTACACAAAGATCACTACGAGGGAGGGATCGTCAGACGCAGTTATCAAATCTGACA
>ML792371.1:156165-177946 GCA_009831015.1 Picea engelmannii
CCCCTAGGACCCCCATAGGAAATATCTTAGTGCACACAACACAAATAGAACTACTAGGGAGGGATCGTTAGATGCAGTCGTCAAATCTGACAATAATGCTCAAAATATTAAAATTATTTCTTTAAAAATAATGCTCAAAATATTAAAATAAAATAAGAATATAAAAAATGAGCTACAATAATAAAATGGCCACACCATCCACACAATAAACACAAAATGTACCTTGGGAAACCCAGTATGAGAGAACCTAGCTAGAAGGTGAATATTATGTCTTCCCCTTTTCTTCTAAGTATAATATGAAAACACAAAAAAAGATGGAATCACTATGAAATTACGATAGACACTATGGCATGAATGGATACTACAATCTACGGGTTCGTTGTAACTTCAAATGTGTTTTCTTAAATTGCACATTGACAAGTGGATTCAAAATAAAGACGTTATAAAATAATGTCTAGTGAAATTGAAGCAATTGTGCAATGTGTCGATCTCGTGTTCTCAACTTCTCCCCTTGATCTCAAATTACTTCCATATATGTTCATCTCTTCTTGATTCATTGTGTCGATCTGGTGTTCTCAATTTCTCCCCTTGATCTCAAATTACTTCCATATATAGTCATCTCTTCTTATTTCATTGACTAGGTTATCAAAACAATTATGGAATCAATCATCCTCCCACACTTTTATTAGTCCCTGCCCAAGGCTAGACTATAGCAATGAGTCACTCATTGACTCCCTATTAGTTCGACCTTTGACTTAATTATTTTCCAAATTTGCAATGTTGAACATAGGAACATCCCAATCATATTTTTATTGTTATTAAAATAAATAAAAAACCTTTATTTTTCAAGCATATGATTGGGTTTCAACTTCAGGGTCTTATTGTCGTAGTGAGGACATGCATTAATGTATATAATAAATATATCGATTGTGTTATCAATCCCATGATTAACATTTGATAGTTGTTCCTCTGTCACTCATCCTCGAAACTCATTATCCTCCTCACTACCTATGCCTCATTCTCTGATCTCACCGCTACCACATGTCATACAGCCTTTCCATCACTGTTCTTAGACCACATGTCATACAACCTTCCCTCTACCTCATTCTCTGAGCTCACCGCTACCACATGTCATACAGCCTTCCCTCTACCTCATTCTCTAAGCTCACCGCTACCACATGCCATACAGCCTTCCCATATAGCCATCCCATCACCGTTATACAACCTTCCCTGATACACTTCAATATCAATTGCTACACCGCCTTCTTCAAGGCCAGACATATTACTCAGACATGTTCAAGGTTGGATTAGTTTCACCATTTACCAACAAACTTACATGCACAAGCTTAATGAGCATGGGCATTTATGTGCTGTAAATATCAAGAAGAATTTGTGTTGTAAATCTCAAGAAGAATTTGTACTAAAGTGCACTAGAATGTGAGCATGGGCCTTTATGTGCCATAAATCTCAAGCATAATTTGTATTATATCAGGCTAGGGAGGCACTTGTAGAGAATCTAATACCACATGTGACCTAGTTGTATGCAGCTTCAACTATTCTCACAAATGAAATTGTTATTTAATGAGAGGCACTTGCAGAGAATCTAATACCACATGTGACCTAGTTCTATGCAACTTTAACTATTCTTGCCAATTAAATTGCTATTTAATAGTGGAAAAAGCATGTGCAGGGGCTACTTTACCTACTATAGCATGAGCGAATGATGAACCGGATGGATGTTGAACCAACACACTTGCCCTATCTCCCCACTTCCATTTCTACCTGTATTATCAGACAAGCTTATTGTGCACCCCCCCATGAGCTAGTCACGAGGATCAGTCACTAAGTAGGCAGGCAAGCATGATGTTTGTCAGAACTGGAAGCGAGCTCAATCTGTATCTTTATATACACTTGGATTTTCTACCGGATTTGGAGTTCAATTTCTCCTGAAAGACAAAGGTATAGGCAACAGATTCCACATTAGTGCAAATAAAATCTCCAATTAGACCTCCCATTTTGAAACATGTTAAAACAGTAGCATACACGATAGAGAAGCTAACAGAGGAGACTATATAAGCACAAGTGAGCAACATGTTTCCACAAATAAGCTACAACTATTGGACCTATTATGTAAGCTACAAGGAGAACAAGGGAAACCACCTACTCTTTTTAGCTCTATCGATTGGTTGGGTGGCAGGGAGATCATTAGGAAAGCTAGCTAGGATCTGGAGACCACTCATTAGGAAAGATCGAGTTGCATCGGTTTGCAGCGGCATAATCGCCATTTTCTTACCCCAATCTAGATACATATAAGTATAAATAGTTGTATATTTACCGGGTTCGGAAGCAGCAGAGCCCATTCTAGTTGGAGCAAGTGCTTAGAGTGGTCAGTTTTTCCTTTACCAATAGAAAGCATGGGCGGATTCAACATACCATTAGGAAATGAAAACAACGAAGCTCTATACTCCAGACAATTTTATGTAATTTGTTGATATTTTACAGAATTTGTTGAAGCATTGGCCATTGTGGTTGAAATTGCTCAGGCAATGGAAGAATTGGTTGTTGTGATTGAGATTACTCAGGCAATGTAATCTTGTCCTACATGTAGCTTCAACCATGTCAACATACATGAATTGGCAAAATGGGCAGAGACGAAGGTTGTTAAGCTTTGAAAAGTGAAGCCATAGGTTTACTAGTTGGCAAGCATGCATGGATCCATTAGACATTTGTAAACATAAAGAGCACCATCTGTTTTGATGTGTACAATGCCAAGATTACTGTAGAATTCCACGTATGGGTCCAATTAAAATTATGTTCTAAGTTTTTAAATTTTAACTTAAATGTAGCTGGATTATAGTGCCATTCCAGTGTTTTAGAATCTGAGCAGTTTTTTAATTATCAACCTGGTTGCAGTTGGGGATGCCGTAAGGACTTTTGATCAAAATTGGGCAATAAATAGGGGGAGGTAGAGTTGGAATGATTCGGTCAGCAGTGAATCATAACATCAACAACTGATGCGGGCTTGACGTCGGGATGAGAGAAAGTCTATAATTGCACTAATTCAACTTATTTTTTAAGTTGAAAGTTCTAGATGGATAGGAATCCCTAACCTATTAAAATATCAAATAGGGTTTTAACAGGAATTCATGAATCCCTTCAAGATGGATAGGGATTTTTAACCACCAAATCCCTTAGAGATGGGCATGGACTTTTAACTGCTAAATAAGGTTTTAATGTTTTTTCGGAAGAACAAATTAAGATTTTAATCAAATGACTAAAGCCAAATCGTTTTGACAAAATATCTATTATCATTAGTTTTGTAATTTTCTTTGGTTGGTTAATAGATTTGCATGAAGCAGCAATGTAATTACAAGCATGTAGCACGATCAACCTAGTGGTCTTTGCCTGAGTAATCTTCCTCACGATCATAGTTTCCATCGATGCCTTTCATATAGCAGTAATACTCATTCAACATAAATGGTGGTTCTTTTTGTTTCTTTTGTCTTTTCCCACTTACATTTAAACTTTGCAAAATAAGTACCGTGACTATAAACATGAGCTGGCATTTGATGGAAAACCAACAATACACCTGAATAATAAAATATAATTAATTTTTGTATTTCCATTTTGCTTCAAGCTTGTCAACGAATTGGCAAAGCTGAAGCTTGTTAAGCTTTGCAAAGTGAAGCCATAGGTTCACTAGTTGGAAAGCATGCATGGATCCATTCAGGTTCACTAGTTGGCAAGCATGCATGGATCCATTCAGGTTCACTAGTTGGCAAGCATGCATGGATCCATTAGACATTTGTAAACATAAATAGCACCATCGTTTTTGATGTGTACAACACCATGATTACTGTAGAATTCCACGTATGCGTCCAATTAAAATTATGTTTTGAGTTTTTTAATTTTAACTTAAATGCAGCTGGATTATAGTGTTGTTCCGGTGTTCTAGAATTTGAGCAGTTTTTTGCCACAAGGTCGTCCTCTCACCACTCATTCCTTCTAGTGATGTGATAATATATAAAATATTTTGATTGTACGTGAGGTTGCGAAGGTTGCGACCACAGGGACATGAGCGTGCAATTGTAAGGGGTGATATTTTGATGTGATAATATATAAATTATTTTGATTGTATGTAAGGTTGCAAAGGTTGCGACCATAGGGACATGAGCGTGAAATTGTAAGGGGTGATATTTTGATGTGATAATATATAAAATATTTTGATTGTACGTAAGGTTGTGAAGGTTGCGACCACGAGGACATGAGCGTGAAATTGTAAGGGGTGATATTTTGATGTGATAATATATAAAATATTTTGATTGTACGTAAGGTTGTGAAGGTTGCGACCACAGGGACATGAGCATGAAATTGTAAGGTGTGATATTTTGATATGTTGATGCGGAATGTCAAATAGCGTAGAGGTTATAGTTTTTTTAAATGTTGTGTTATGATAATTACTACTATGTTTTGGTTTTTTGATGTTGTGTTATGGTAATTGACTAAGGTATTGTAAGGGTTTTGAATTCAAGTTTTACATTAACAATCTAAATTCACTTATTATTAAAAGTGTAGATATACCTTAAACATTAACCACTCTGTAATTTGAAAACACTTACATTTTTCAAAAACACTACCATAAATTACATGATACTTAATTTTTATGTGATAAAAAATTCATTCACTTTATTATTATAAATATTAAATTATTATTATTATAAATGATATTATTATTAATTATTATTATTATAAATATTAAAACATACATTTATCAATACATAAAAAGATATCACAAACCACTAAAAATTAATTACTTTTATTTATATATATATGACAGACTAGCAAAGATTACGTATAAGATTAGATGCTTGACAAGTATCTACTTTTAAAAAGATACACAAACAACTAATATATATATATATATATATATATATATATATATATATATATATATATATATATATATGACTAGCAAAGATTATAAGATTAGATGCTTGACAAGTATCCACTTTTAACTCTATGAGAAAATGATAACATTATATGCTTGACAATCATTACTCTTCTGAAGGTGTATTTGAATCTTAATCTTATTTGGCCAGTGAAATGTTATACGTACCCTCGATTTTACTTCGCTCCGAACCCTTCTAGAGTTTTTCTCCTGTTGCCACCGCAAGCACCAATCGAAATAAACAAGAGATAGAAGAATTGGTTCACATAGTATCCCATGTGGATGAGAGCTATTGTTCATGGCAGGTCTTTGATGCTTCAATGTTTTCCATCTCAGCTTATTTTTTATATTAAGCATATCTATATATGAAGTTAATAAGTGATAAATTTAAAATAAAATTGAGAGTCCATCTTAATGATAATGATTATTTTTTACCTTTTCAATGTATTTATATTGATTTAATAAATAATAATCTTAACATTTTATAGTATTTATATTGATTTAATAAATAATAATTTTAACAATTTTATAGTATTTATATTGATTTAATAAATAATAATTTTAACATCTTTGAAATGTTAAAGGATTTTATTTCTTAAATAAAATGTTTTTTATTTAAAAAAAAACATAATACTTTAAATAATTTTATAAAAGTTCAATTTTTCTAAATAAAATTAGAAAGAGTTTTCTTAACATGGGTCAAAGTATACCACCAAATTAAAATATTGATTGTTTAAAGAAGAACAAACTCCAAATAGTTAATTAAAATATTGATTGTTTAAATAACAAATTCTAAATAGTTAGTGATACTATATATTTCAAACACAGACTTTTAGATCTCTTAATTAGTATTGAGAGTTGTTATAAGGTATCGAAGATCTAAATTCGAAGAGTTATTTTATTTGATAGTGAATAAGTCAAGGAAGACGTCATGTTTTAGGTGTAGTTTTCACCATATACACTATATATTGATTGATGTTGTAGTTCTCACTGTATTTATGTTTCAGGTAGTTTGGGGAAGGCATGCCAAGAAGTTGCAGTTCCCACACCATGGTTCGATTGCTTGGTCAGTCTTAGTTAACTAGTTTCTGTAGGAAGGTAAAGTAGCTTCATAATATTGTTTAGATAGTTCAATGATTGTTTGATAGTTGCTAACATGATCAAAGAACTATATTAGAAGATCGAAGACCCATATTGAAAGAGTTAATGTTTGTTTAAATCATTATTGTTATTAATTTCCAAATCTACTTTGGCTAAGTCCAAATAGTCAGTAAGCCCAAGACATAAAGCTAAACCAATTTTATTTTGAATCAGTATTGTTATTAGTTTCATAACCTACTTTAACAGGAACTAAGCTGCCATGCAACACTTGTTATAACTTGTTATCAGGTAACTTTCCACATGATAAAGCATAATAATCATAAGCCTCGCCAATTTTTCTTTGGATCAAAGCATACTATTCTATGATCTACTAATTCATCACTTGAAAAGTTGGATGTTAATTTTTGTTTCTTGAGCTATACTTTTCTTCTCATTACTAAAGTCTCTCATTTAGCTCTTGTGTTAATTTATAAAGTTCCATGCTAGAACCCATATGTCATACACCTCAAATATAACCATTACACATTATCAAAATGCCTTTACAATGTGTATTTGGTAAGTAAAGGCATATTTTGTTATTTTTAAACCAAAACCATGCCCAAAAGGGTTCAAAATAAAATATCATTACACTATCAAACCTTTGGAAAACTTTTTACTTTCCACGTCAAAATAAAAACCCAAAAACAAATCAATATGATGTTGCCACGTGTTTTGTGAATGGTTTTTAGTTACGGGAGCAGGAAGGTAAAATAAAACACACTCTTTTTGCTCCCGTAATTCATGGCATCCATCGATGCAGAAGACACGTGGATGGCTACATAGAACGCGTGGCAAATAGGCTCTATGGAAGGGCATTAGCTACAAAATATTGTGATCAAATGGGCAACAAAGGTGCATTCACAAGGTAAAACAAGTTGGGAAGAATGACTTGCCATTTTCTTCAAAAGGATTTTCATCAATTAATGTTTGAATAAATTCCAATGCATTTATTGAGTTGAGAATATTTGAAAAATGGATACAGTAATAGTTTTGGAATGAATGAACAGTAAAAAAAAAGCAACATGTAGCCTTGATAGTATGCAAGCAAACTTTGATCTTTGGATCGGACGATGTAAAAATTATTTTATTTCTTCTAGAAAAACAAATTTTGTAAATATAAAATAATGACAAGTGACATTATGTCAAAGAGTTTAAGCATTAGTTTATGGAAGAATATAATAAACTACTTAACCTTGGGAGAGATATGATAGGTGGTAGAATGTTACTACAACTAGAATGGTTGGAGGATAAATAGCAACAAATTTTATATTTTCTAGGAGGAGTGGGACACTTCTTACTTGAGGTGTCAAATTCTCTGAAAGCACCTCAAGTTCCTCTCTATTTTTGGAAAGTAGTTACAATAAAGAAGGCTAAATATTAGCATGCAATAAAGGATAAAGAATATAATTGAATACTTTGTGGGGGTTGGAATTTTGTAGCCTCTAATGCCCAAGGGGCCAATGCATGTACTAAAGATCTTGGAATGTATCAGAGGATTCACTCTTCATTTTGCAGAACTTGTATTTCTCTATGTTTTTTTATATTATCTTAGTAAATCAAAAACTTTTCTTCTGAGTATCTAAGAACTTATAGATAATTCTGAATAGTTATGAAGATGAATGTTGAAGATTTATTCTTAGCATTGTTTCTGTAATTATTTTTGAAGTTAATGCCAAGCAATAATTCATTTCCAATACTTTTTATTCTTCTATGTCCGGTATTGATTTATTTTGAAGCTTGTGAGTGAGATATTTATCTTTAAATGCTTTGCAAATGGGTTAGTATGCAATGCTACATATTTAGTAATAAAAAGTGTTCTTTGAAGACATGGTTATCTAAGATTTATAGCTACTATTGAACTATGAGATTCATTTGAATATTTCCAATATTTTGCTAGCATATTATTGAATTCATTTTAATATTGTTCATAGATTTTCTATCATATCAGTAAAAGTTAATGATTGCCACCCTCATTAGCATGTTTGATATTTCAATGTATTCCTTGAGTGCCAAAGATTTCCATGTCATTGTTATTAGTACTTGAGAAATATGTCATCTTGAAACCTCTTCTGCAATTTCCATCTATCAACTTATTATTTATGCAATATGAGATAATAGTGCCTAATGGAAAGGCCCTAGTCTGAAGATTTAGAATAGGGCTAATGTCTCTAGTTTTCACAGCTCCTCCAACATCATATTACCAACAATCACTAAAATATGGAATTGAAATTTACATGAGAGTTCTATTATTGAAGTGACATTGAACAATGAGTAGTTGAATATATTAGAGGGTTACCCCCTCTGGGACAAGAGCCATCTTGAGGCCTAAAGCTAAAGCAGGAAGTTCTTCTCAAAGCCTCCATAGAGTCCCTGGGCAATGCGCTCTATCTGGGAATATCCTAAGGAACAACATCCATTTTGGTGTCATTGATAGGGAATGGAATCGAAAGGTTTCTTTCCATGGGAGATCACATTAACAAGGTTCTTATTCATGGTGGTGAACAAGAGAAGAATGATAAGTTGTTGGATCATTTTCAATAATATCTCAAGAAGATAATTTTCACCTGGAAACTCCACTACATTTTTTATGGCGAATTCATGGGTATCTACAACGTATGATCCATTTAATTTCTTTGTAGTACATGGATTTCCAAATCCTATTCCAGATGTTAAAAAATGCTTAAAATGCATTACTAAGATTCAAGGAGGGGGAAGATAACCTTAGATATCATTTGAAGAATTCTCACTCCTGCATTCACCAGCTTAGGGTTTTCCATGAATATGTATTAATGAAGATGTTTATGATGTCTCTCAAAGGAGATGCAAGAAGATGGTATAGAGATCTTCCTACAGCAAGTATTTTGTCCTTAGGAGATTTTCATTCCACATTTAATACATATTGTAGGAGGTTTTATTGGAGGTTGCTTGACAATGGATTTTGAAGCACAAAATCATTATAATAGCGATGAACCTAGCTACTGAGTGTCAAGAAGATACAATTTATGAGAGGATTTTTTAGGATACAAAAGAAGAATTTCAAGAAGGTGAAGGGATGTTTTATGCTCTAGAAAAAATAGATCAACAATCAAATGACGAAATTGATATCCCATATTATTATGAGGAGGTTACTCTCCAAAGAAATTTTCAAGAGTCTCATCTACCCTTTGAAGCTACAAGATATATACTTGGAGATTTGGTTGTCCGAGGAAAAATTTAAGAGTTTCAAATGCCCTCTGGATTTACAGCTAAAGTTACACAAAAATTGGTATGTAATGACATATTTTGCAGTAATAACTTATCTTGGTATTTTCCTCGTGATTACAAATTTAAAAATGGATTTTATGAAGACTGTGAAGAGGAGTATGTGTAAGAAGTTATGAAATCTAATGAGGGATTGGTTCCAAACCAAGATTTTCAATCAACGGGCATTTCCGATTCCTGTATTAATAATGAGCATAATGAAAATGAGTCAATTTCTAAAATTACATTATCTTAATTGTCCATCTATAAGTCGAGGCATGATGAGTATGAAGAAAATTATGAGTTGTTAAGTTCAAAAGTTGAAGTCTTATTCACTACAACATGCCATAGTACTTCATCAAATATGGTAAATGTAAATGATGATTTTGATGGTGGTTATGATGCCTCTTTACTTTCTGATTTGCATTTGAATTTAGAGCTCCGTGAGAGCACTAATGAAAATCAGCAAGAGCATTCTCAACAACCTATTGAAGAAGTTCCCCCTATTATGAATGATAAAGATACAAAAGGTAACTCAATTTTTTTCAAATATTTAGACTTTTTGTTGCCACATTGTTGATGACAATACTTAAATGCATGAACATGAAGGGGGCAGAGGAATGTCTACAGAAATATTGAATGAAAAATATTTAGACTCTAGAATTATTGTTGAAGATGAAGTGGTAGTTCTTATTGAAGATAAGATAATTATGCAATCTTTTTCTTATGCTCCTCCTCTAAACAACTATGTAAGATGTGATGACGAAGAACAAGTGCACAAATTGTAGAATAATTTGTGGTACAATCTCAATGGAAAGCAACAATTGGTTCTAATGAAAAAATTGTATTTTTTTATAACAAACTTGCAAATCACATTGAAATATAAACTAGGATTACAAGGTTGTTTTCTAATATGAGGAACCATCCTCATTGTGAGGCAATATGCTTTGATGGAAATGAGAAAATAGATGCAACATAGATGACCATGTTTTCTCAGCTCATCTATGTTGCAGTTTTAGATGATGTTCTTCACCATATGTCAAGCACATAAGGATATGATCGTGTGTAGATCTAGTTGGACAAAGTTATTAGAAATGCAACAATGTGCCACCAGAAGAGTATATGCCCATATCTCCAAAACATATTAATTGAGACAATAACTTCTCATTGGTAGTATTTCAACATTTCTTTATTCTTGTAAAGAATCTAGAACTGGGGTATATCTTATAGTTTTTGTAAAATACTTACTTGGATTCATTGGTTTTATGACTGCTTTTAGTGTACTATGTTTTGATGGCTCAAAGTAGGGTAGATACAAGCCTATACATAAATGAACTCATCTTTTGAGCACTAGTTCAATTTTTTTTAGCAAAACTTTTGTGTGATTTTTATAGTAGTGGAACAGACTGACTGATTTTTAAAGAAATGTGAATTGAATGAATTCATGTCCTTGAAAGAGAAAAGAGAAAATTCAAGGTCTTAACAAGAACAATCTTTTACATTTAGATGTCACCATAAAAGAAGGATTGGTGCAAAGAAGAATGGATCCATGCCCAAAGGAAAGAAGGCATATGTCTATGGTTCTTGATGTCTCAAAAGGAAGTGCCATCTCCGAGTAAGAGCTATATGTTGTAACTTCAAATGTGCTTGCTTAAATTGTGCATTGACAAACAAATTTGAAGTAAATACATTATAAAATAACGCCTAGTGAATTTTATACAATTGTGCAATGTGTCAATCTAGAACTCTTAGCTTCTCTCATATATTTCAAAATATATCAGGTCATATCTTCTTATTTCATTGATTTAGATATCAAAATTTCCATAGAATCGGATCATCCTCTCATAATTGCACTTATTATCATAACTTACCCATAATCATGCATAATAATCATAAGCGTCATCAATTTTCCTTTGGATCAAAACATACTATTATTGTCTAATTTACTAGTTCATCGTTTGGTCTACTATTGTTTCTTAATCTATATATTTCTTCTCATTACCTAACCTAAGTCCCATCTCCTATGAATTCATCAAGTTTCATACTAAGACCCGTATGTCATACACCTCAAATATAACCATTAAACGTTATTTGGTAAGTAATGGCTTATATTTTTTTATTTTAAAACCAAAATCATTATTACAATATTAAACCTTTGGAAAACTTTTTACTTTCCACGTAAAAAAATATTCCATGTGTACAACCAAAAGTGGTTATGGGACCAATTAAAGTGGTTTTCATGAGGTAACTTTGGGTTTTTAAGAAAACTAGTAGGAGCATCTTACCACGTAGTCAATCATGATATTAATGGGTTATAAGTGATTTATTATTACCACGTAGTCAATCGTGATATTAACTGGAGCATCTTACCACGTAGTCAATCATGATATTAATGGGTTATAAGTTATTTATTATTACCACGTAGTCAATCATGATATTAATGGATTATAATTTATTTATTATTGGAGGTGAAAATAAAGCTGAAAACATCCTAAAGGTATGGAAGGGAAATAACTCCAAATTATTGTGATCAAATGGGCATTAAAGGTGCATTCATAATGTAAAACAAGTTGGGAAGAATCACCTTCCATTTTCTTCAAAAGGATTTTCATCCATCAATGTAATCAATGCTGGAATAAATTTCAATGCATTTATTCTAAACTTCAATGTTTGAATATAGGCTAGTTTTCTATAGTGCCGAAGGGGCCACTATATGTACTGAAGATCTTGGACTGTACCAAAAGATTTCATTTTACAGAACTTGCATTTCTCTCAGTTTTTGTATATTATTTTAATAAATAAATAAAAAATTCTAAGTATTTATGAATTTATAGATAAATCTGAATAGTGATGAACATGAATTTTGAAGATTTATTCTTAGCATTGTTTTTGTAATTATCTTTGAAGTTAATACGAAGCAAATCAATACTTTCTATTCTTCTATATCCAATATTGATTTATTTTGAAGTTTCTAAGTGGGATATTTATCTTTAAATGTTTTGCAAATTGGCATAGTATGTAATACTTCCTATTTAGTAATAGATAGTGTCCTTCTTTGAAGACATAGTTATCTAAGCTTTATAGCTATTGTTGAACTATAAGATTCATTTGAATATTTCCAATATGTTTTCTTGCATACTATTGAATTCATTTGAATATTGTTCATACATTTTCTATAAAGTTAATGACTTCCATCGTCGTTAGCATGTCTCATATTTCAATGTATTCCTTGAGTGTCAAGGATTCCCATACCATTCTTATTGGTATTTGAGAAATATTTCATCTTTAAACCTCTTCCGAGTCTACCAACTTACTATTTATGCAATATGGGATAATAGTTTCTAATGGAAAGGACCTGGTTTGAATATTTAGAACAAGGATACATTCTCTAGTTTTCACAACTCTTCCAACGTCATATTACCAACAATCAGTAAAATATGGCATTGAAATTTACATGAGAGTTATACTATTGAAGTGACATTAAACAATGAGTAGTTGAAGATATTACAGGGTTACCCCCTCTAGACCAAGAGCCATATTGAGGCCTAAAATGGGGAGATCTTCTAAAAGACTCCATAGGGCTCCTTGGAACTACTCCATATATGGGAATAACCTAAGGAACAACATCCATATTGGTGCCATTGACAGGGAATGAAATTGAAAGGTTTCTTTCCCTGGGAAATGACATTGACAAGGTTATGATTCCTCATGGTGAGTAAGAGAAGAATGATAAGTTGTTGGATTCTTTTCAAGAATATCTCAAGAAGAAAAAATTCACCTGGAAACTCCACTACATATTTTATGGTGAATTCATGGATATTTGTGTTGAAGCTTTTTGTATCTTCGGGAGGTAGTCCTGTTAGTGGCCTTGGTGTCGTGCATGTGGGAATCTTCATTGGCACCACATTGTGTTGGTTTTCATTGATGTAAACCCTTGAAGCAAGTCTGGTATCAAATTCCGTAGCTCCAATAGTATGGTTAAGGGACTTTGGTAGCAACTTCTGTAGCTCCAACAATATGGTTAAGGGAATTAATCTTGTCTGATGTATAATGGTATGAAGATTATAATATTTGCAGGTAAGACTATTCTATATGGATAGTACATGTCATGCCATTTCCCATGATATGTGGAACATCACATAACTCCTCACGGTTAGAGAGTTAAGGCCTTGTGAAGTTGCAGAACCCTCATGAGTTATCTAGAAGGTCAAAGAAGTCAAATTATTCTAGAAGCTCCTAGAAGAAGTTGACTAGTCAAGTGGGTGAAACTAGGAGTTAATCATGGGTTAAGTTGTTGCAATAAGAAAATAATTAAAAAAAAATTAGTTGCAACTAAAAGTGGAGAGTTTACTATTTTTGGATAAAGTGGTTAGAAGTGGGTTAGCCCTAAAATTGGGTTAAATTGGTTAGAAGGTAACCCCTTGAGGAAGCTACATGGGAGTATAAATAAGAGAGCAAGGCTCTCCTATTAGCACCTATTGAACACATTGAATATCTATTATTGTGTAAGGTTTATTGCAGGTACTCATTGATACATCTAAAGTTGCGCAAGTCTGAGGTAGCACGAAGGGTTGACGATGAAAGTTTCTGAGTTGCCTAAAATATTGAAAAAACCCTATTTTTTTAGGTGTACGTGGGCTACAGTGGAGAAAAGTGCGTACATACGCATAATGAAGGAGAACAGAGCACATACATATGCATGCTAAAGAAGGAACAATCGCGTACAGTTGGGGAAATCCATGAAAAATTGAGGAGATAAAGATGCCATGTCTCTAGAGTTTGAAAGAAAGCTCCCAGGAAGGTCTACAATGATCAAGTACAACAGATCTATCTACAGATTCAAAAGGTATGTCTTATTTCTATGTGTAGTTGGATATTGTTGTCTACATGAGATATGGTTATGGGGGTTTGAGGATTCTCCCTAGAGAGGTTATTGGTTGTATGGCACTTACTGTATAAGCCAGATCTACAGAAATACAATGCTGGTATATTTGATATGTATCATTGTTACATCTTGTTAGTGTTAAAGCACATCTTGTATTTCTTGGCATATGGTTAAGGGTTTTTTTGGTACATGGTTGAGAGCTTGTAGTTGTGAAGTGGTTGTGAAGTTGTTGGTGCAGTGTGAGGCTGCATATCAGTGAGGGTTTGATGTCTAGTCCATGTGAGGGTTATTACACTTGTTCATGATTGTACACACATGTATGGCACATGACTAGAGAGATATAGATGCACTTGGTTAAGGGATATGTAAGATGATGTATGCACAGGGAACAACTACAGATAAGACACAGTGATAGGTTGTAGGTTTATGTGATAGAGATAGAAAAGTTTTTGAAGTTTCAGAAAATGTGAAAACCCTAGCTTTCTGAAGGTGTACGTAGTTGCAGTATAGACAGGTCACGTACATACGCATGTTGCAATATAGACATGCAACATACATATGCATGTTGCAGCATAGACAGGTCACGTACCTGTTGGTTTTTGTTGGTACAAGTTGAGTACAGGTACAAGTTGGTTACAGTTCAGTGGCACAGGTTGGTTACAGGTTGTTGGTACAGGTTGGTACATGTTTACAGTGGTATATCTTACAATGACAGTGTGGAAATGTTTTCATCTTTTGACACTTATATTTTAGGGCGGCAGGACAGGGCAAGGATAGGTGGTTGTGTCCACCTTCTAGTTGTAGCCGGAGAACATAGGATGTTGTAGCCTTCTTTTGGTTGTAGCCAAAGAATTGGGGAGTTGGATCTTCCCTCATGTTGTAGCCTGAAAATATAGGGGTCGGAGCCTCCTTCCAGTTGTAGCTAGAGAACAAAGAAAGTTGGTGTTTCCAATGAATGTAATTCTTAAAGACATATAAGAAAAAACATTATGTGGTTTTTTCCCACATTGGGTTTCCATGTAAAAATACTAATGCACTGTGTATGTGTTCGACTGTTCATTGTTCATGGTTTATTTACTCTGCACATGTTAAATGATAATGATATATTGATCATAAAGATATAAAACACTTATATATTGTGGTCATAAAGGATTAAAAAACTCTATTAATGATTCACCCCCCTCTCAGTAATCCAACACATTGGACTTTTTGTTTGGTGAAAACCCCCTTGAAATGAAGCTTGGGGCTTCATGGGCTTTTTGATGGGTTTTGGGAGCTTGTGTTGGGGTGGCACACCCACAAGGAGGAATAAAGAATTCTAATTTAATGTTGATTTTAGTGGAGGGTGCCTTAGAGTAAGCTAAGGGATATTAAACTCACATTAGACTCATATAAAAGGAGAGGAGAGATTGTGACAATATCATTGTGTCATTATGGAGTTAGCATAAGTGAGTGAACACTTGTGCTAGGATACTTGAAGTTTCAACAAGGGTAATTCTGCAACTTTGGAAAATCCGGCCTAGGGTTTCTTGGACATTCTATTTATTTTTTTATCCAATGAAGGCCACACGTGTGACAGAGGAGAGAGAAGCAGTCACACGTGTGAGGAGAAAGGTACAGCCAGGCCGCACGTGTGAGCAGGACGTACATTCGTACGTGTGAGAGTAAAACAGGTCGGACGTATGAACAAGCCATACAGTTCACATGTGTGACAGTCTGTACATGTCTTCACATGTGAGGAAGGAGAAATAGGTCCGCACGTGCAAATTTATGGGAAGTTTAGCAAGTCCGTACAAGCTGACGTTAGCAGGAAATACAAGTGGCATGCTGCAGATTTGTGAGTTGGGAATTTTTCCAAGTATTTTGCTAATATTTTATGGTTTTGAGCGGAATGGTTTTGTCATCAGATTTGGTGTTTTTTTTTTATTGTTGGGAGGGATAATTTTTCCCTCAGAAAATTCTGAATTTGATAGTTTACAGAACAAAATTTTTGTGTCTCATGTGCATGGATAATTTCTCTATGATCTTTATGTTTCCGCTGTCGTAAATTTTTGTCATAATTTTAGTGTAAAATTATTCAATGATAACAACTCTAGGGTTTATTATTTGAGTCACTTGGAAGTAATTGTCAGATCTAAAATTAGTTGCGTAAAATTTGACATGGTATCAGAGTTGAGGCTTTGAAGAGAAAGAAGGATCTTCTTGAGACAAAAGCAACTATAGATTGGTTGTACAACAAATTTGTTGTTGCAATTTTTTTGTTTCTTGTTCTGGGCAGGTCACAATGGTGAACACGTTGAATATTGAGGATGAGTTGGAAGGGGAAACACATTTCCTGGCTTGGAAGGATAGGATTCTCCTTCTCTTGGAGGAGAATGATCTCAAAGAGTATGTTGAGGGTGTGGTTCCAAGTCCCACTAATCCACGGGAATTGGCATCTCATAACAAGAAAGAAGTGAAGGCCAAGGAGGTATTGTTGGAATCTGTAAAGAATCATCTAATTCCCCATATCTCTGAGAAGAAGACATCTAAAGAGATGTATGATGCTTTGGTGGGTTTGTACCAAAGTGGGACTGCAAGATGGAAATCGATTTTGAAGAACCATCTCCAAGATGTTGAGATGTCCAATTCAAACATGGTTGTTAGCTAACTCATGACGATCACTCATATTCGTGATCAACTTACAACTATTGGTGAAATAGTTGATGATGATGATTTGGTGAATGTGGCATTGAGTGGACTTTTGAGGTCTTGGGAACCATTTGTGCAAGGGATATGTGCATGAGAGAATTTTCCATATTTTGATAGACTGTGGACCGATTGCACCTAGGAGGAGGCTCGGTTAGAGTCCATGAATGAAAAGAAGAAAGGAAGCAATGACGAGAACAAGGCCCTGGTTGCTCATGCCAGGAAGGGTAGAAGAGGTGGTTCTCTAGAGAGAGAGGTATCTCCAGAACCAAGGAGGAATAAGGAACTTATAAAGGTAAATTGCTTTGCTTGTCGTGAGTATGGTCATTATGCTTCATAGTATCCACAAGGAAAGAGAGGGGGAAGGAAGCAACAGGCATCAGATGCAGAGGTTGATGAGGTTGTAGATAGGCTTCAAAGAGAGTTCTTATCGGTTTCTTCCCTTTCAGGTACAATCTCTGGTGATGGGACTTGGTAGGTGGATAGTGGAGCCTCATGTCATATGAAAAGAGCATGAGATTTATTTGAGAGCCTAATAGAGACTAACTCATATATGTGAGTGGATCTTGGTATGGGGACCACGCATGCGATGTAGGGAAATATGATAGTACGATTCCAGTTGGAGTCAGGAGATGTGTTGAGGGTGACAAATGTGATATGGGTGCCAAAACTCAGGAGGAGTGTGCTCTTAGTCTTGGGGATTGAGAAGAAGGAATACCATGTTTGTTCCGAGATGGACATGTGTTATTTTTTCTCAGAGGATCTCGCTTCATATCAACAATGGTTCTTGGAGTTAGGGAGAGAAACATGTATAGGCTGAAGGGACAGCCTATGCAAGCTATGGCCAATAGTAGCAGAGTGACATAGGTTAGGGAGTAGGTAGCTCTAGAGGTTGTATAGACTCAGAGGGAGCCCAGCTTCAGAGGGATTCAACAGATTCAAAGGGAGCCCAACCTCAAAGGGATTTGGTGGGATTAGAGGGAGATTCAACCATTCAGAGGGAGTCAACCTTCCAATTCAGATGGGAGAGAGGCATATTCCAAGACTGATAGGAAGGTTTCATGGGTTGAGGAAGCCATGCATGAGGCTTAAAATAGGGAGGCTTGTAGGAGCCTTGTGTCTTCCCAATAGGGACCATGTCATACAATAGGTTTTGTTTCAGTGATAGAGGGATCAACCAATCAGGAGGATTGGAGTGCAGTTGTGGTAGCAGATCCAGTGCAAACGATAGAGCTACTTCCAGAATGAGAGACATGATACATCCATATGATGGAGGATGGAATACATCCCTCACTAACAAGGTGTGTTGATTCTCTTTGTAGCTTCAAAAGGTATTTCCACTAGTGGCCTTGGTGTCGAGCATGTGGGAATATTCGTTTGGAACCACATTGGACTTTTCGTTTGATGAAAACCCCCTTGAAATAAATCTTGGGGCTTCATGGGCTTGTTGATGGGCTTTGGGGGATTCTATTGGGTTGGCACACCCACAAGGAAGAATAAATAAACCTAATTTAATGTTGAGTTTAGTGGAGGGCTCCTTAGAGTAAGCTAAGGGATTCTAAACTCACATTAGACTCTTATAAAAGGATAGCAAAGATTGTGACAATCTCAATGTGCCATTATGACGTTAGCATAAGTGAGTGAGGACTTGTGCTAGGAGCTTGGAAACTTCAGCAAGGGTAATTCTGCAACTTTGGCAAATCTGGCCTAGGGTTTCTTGGACATTTTGTTTATGTTTTTTCAATCAATGAAGGCCACACATGTGAGTCCACACGTGTGAGAGAGGAGAGAGAAAAAACCACATGTGTGAGGATAAAGGTACAACCATGTTGCACGTGTGTGCAGGCTATATCGTCGCACGTGTGAGGGTAAAACAGGTCACATGTGTGAATAGGACATACAATTCTCATGTGTGATAGTTCGTACAAGTCTGCACGTGTGAGGAAGGAGAAATAATTTCGCACATGTGAGTTTCTGGGAAGTTTAGCAGGCTGACATCAGTAGGTCGTATAGGTGGTCTGCAACAGATTTGTGAGTTAGTAATTTTCCCAGGTATTTTACTGATATTTTGTGGTTTTGAGAAGATAGGTTTTGTCCTTAGATTTGGTATTTTTTTTATTGCTAGGAGGGTTGATTTTTTCCTTGGGAAATTCTAAATTTGACAGTTTACATAACACAAATTTTGTGTCTCAAGTGTATGGATAATTTCTCTCTGATTTTTATGTTTCCGCTGTTGTAATTTTCTATCATAATTTCAGTGTAAAATTATTCAATGATAACACCTCTAGGGTTTACTGTTTGGGTCACTTGAAGTAATTTTCAGATCTGAAATTAGTTGCATAAAAATTGAGAATTTGTAAGTTATGATCCATTTAACTTCTATGTTGTACATGGCTTTCCAAATCCTATGCTAGATGTTGAAAAATGCCTAAAATTCCTTCCTATGTTTCAAGGAGTGGATGAAGATAACCCTCGATAGCATTTAAAGGATTTCCACTACCACATTCACTAGCTTGGGGTTTTCCACAAAGATGTTTATGATGTCTCTCAAAGGAGATGCAAGAAGATGGTTTAGAGATCTACTACAACAAATATTTTGTCCTTAGGATATTTTCATTACATGTTTAATACATATTGTAGGAGGTTTTATCTAGATGAGGTTTTATTAGAAGGTTGATGCAAAATTGATTTTGAAGCACAAAATAATTATAGTAGCGATGATGAAAAAAACCTAGCTACCGAGTGTCAAGAAGATATGTTTTGGGAGAGAATTTATAAGAATATAAAGGAATAATTTCAAGAAGGTGAAGGGATATTTTATGCTCCAAAAAACATAAATCAACAATCAAATGAGAAAATTGATATCCCATATTATTATGAGGAGGATACTCTCCAAAGAAATTTTCAAGAGTCTTAGATACCCTTTGAAGCTACATGATATATGATCGGTCATATGGTTGTCTGAGGAAAGACTGAAGAGTTTCAAATGCCCTTTGAATTTACAACTAAAGTAACACAAAAATTGGTATGTAATGACATATTTTGGAGTACGAAGTTATCTTGGTATGTTCCTCGTGATTACAAATTTAAAAATGGATTTGATGAAAAATGTGAAAAGGAGTATGTATAACAAGATATGAAATATACTGAGGCATTGGTTCCAGACCAAAATTTTCAGTCAATGAGCACTTCTGATTCCTATATAAATAATGAACATAATGAAATGAGTTTATTTCTAAAATTTCATTATCTGAATTGTCCATTTGTAAGATGATGCATGATGAGTATGGAGAAGATTATGAGTTGTTAAGTTCAAAAGGTGAAGTCTTATTCACTATAACATGCCATAGGACTTCATCAAATATGGTAAATATAAATGATGATTCTGATGGTGGTTATGTTGCCTCTTTACTTTTTGATTTGCATTTGATTTGCATTTGAATTTAGAGCTCTGTGAGAGCATTAATGAAAATGACCAAGAGCATTCTCAACAACCTATTGAAGAAGTTTCCCCTATTATGAATAATAAAGAGAAAAAATTCAGCTGGAATTTTTTCAAATCTTTAGACTTTTTGTTGCCACATTGTTGATGACAATACTAAAATTCTTGAACGTGAAGGGGGCAAATGAATGTCTACAAAAATATTGAATCAAAAATATTTGAACTCTGGAATTCTCATTGAAGATGACGTGGTATTTCTTGATGAATATAAGATATGTAACGTCCCCGACCGTCAACCCCACGACCGGGCAAATGCTACTGTGCAGAAGCAACATTCTCATACTTATATATATATAATATGAATTAAGTCATATTACACACATTTAACTAAACCAAACAGAGTAATCACAGAATTAAGACTAACATGTAGATTTAATGGGATTAACAATAATTCATGATTACAGCGGAATACATGATAATATTGCAAGAATCACAGACATGCATATACTTATAAATTAAGTATAAAATTAACACTAATCTTTTATTACTAGCATAATTCCACCAACCACGTGCAGACCTTCCACGAACCTCCCAGCCTTAGACCACATTGCTCATCACTCTCAGCAGTGGGTCACCCCTGAGATGGGACTAAGCTCCACCCAAGGTAAGGGAATCCTAAACTAGGCTGCGATTACAGGGAAACTGCACAAAATAAACGAAAGGATTCTTCCTAGGATGCCTTCTTACGCCCACTACTCACGGACTCTCATTCCCCACATGTCTGTTCTGCCCGGGAGTATACACCTTCACAAGAACAATCCATCAGTGCTTCACCTCCCTCTCTAGGCCTTGGCAACATGCCAGATCAGGAAGTCTCAGAGCTTCGTAGCTAGTGATGGACTCTCTCTAGGAGAAAACCACTTCCCAACAGACCCTTCACCTGGAAGAGCTGCTCACAGAACTGACAGCCTGCCTCTTCAAACAAGGGCCTAACCACCCAACTCTTCCACCATCTTCCACTTCAATTCCCGCAAGGTGAGGATAACAGCAACAACAATAGCAATTCGGTTAACTCACGGGTGATAGAAGCAACAGGAATTTGGGTATGGACATCCAAAAATGACAACATACCACACTAAGACACAACACGGTTCAGGCCATATCCAGGATGTTTCTTCTTCACAATAAAAAAACATAGGTTGGCTTCACGGTTTTCTGTTTTAAGAGATGCGTGAGGTTATGCAAAGGTCGATCCCAGAGCTCAACAAAATTTACGGAGAATGGAAAATGGATTGCGAACAATCTTCCCGTGAGGGTTTCCTTCACTGTGTGCAGGTACGCAGAGGCAGACACATAGGCAAAATGGTTCAGACGCCCCAGATCCCCGCAAACTCAGGCGGAGGATGACAGAATAAGGAGCGAACCCCCCCCCCCCCCC
>ML792371.1:185960-217214 GCA_009831015.1 Picea engelmannii
TGCCTGGGCCGACACATGTCACCCATGAAGTTGCATGTGTTCCTCTCCAAGAACTCAGGACAACACTCAAAATTGTCCACCTTAGTTTTAAAGAAATAATAATAATAAATTATTATCCCTTTCTAGAGGTAAGCCCCCTAGATTAGCCCCTAGGCCCAACACTTGGCCTTTCTTTCCACCTTTCAGCCCCCATTCCCTTACCCACTCCATGGAAGCTTAGTCCCCCATCACTCATTCATCGTGGCCGGTCTGCACATAGCAGTGTTCATATTTTTATTAACGTTCTGCATAATTACATATACAAAAACAAGCTCCTGGCCTTAACACTTAGGCTCTCCGGCCTAATACACTCATAAGCCTTGCCAGCTTATCAATACTCGGCTCACCAGCCTACAAAACCTGATTTACAATTCATAAACATGATTACAACAGGGCTCGTCCTTGGGGATATTACAAGATAACTATGCAATATTTTTCTGTGCTATGTAATATGTGATGAAGAAGAACAAGTGCACAAATTTTAGAATAATTTATGGTATAGTCTCAATGGAAAGCAAGAATTGGTTCTAATGAGAAAATTGTCTTTTAATGATAATAATCTTACAAATCAGAATGAAATATACATTGGGATTGCATGGTTGTTTTCTAATACGAGGAACACTCCTCATTGTGAGGCAATATACTTTGATGGAAATGAGAAAATAGATGCAATATAGAGGACCATGTTTTCTCAGCTTATCTATGTTGTAGTTTGAGATGATGTTCTTCACCATATGTAAAGAACAAAAGGTTGTGATTGTGTGGATATCTGGAGGGACCAAGTTATTAGAAATGAAACATTGTGCTACTAAAAGTGTATATGCCCATATCACCAAAGCATACTAATCGAGATAATAGCTTCTCATTGGAAGCATTTCAATGTTTCTTTATTCTGGTAAAAAATATAGCCCCGGGGTATATCTTATTGGTTTTGTAAAATACTTGGCTTAACTGGATTTATGAGTACTTATAGTATACTCTATTTTTATGACTTAAAGCATGGTAGATATAGGCATATACATAAATAAACTCATCTTTTGAGCATTAGTTCAGTTTTTTTTGTGTGTGTGAAATGTTTGTGTGATTTTTATAGTAGTGGAATAGAGTGACTAATTTTTAGAGAAATGTGGATCAAATGAATTCATGTCCTTGAAAGAGAAAAGAGAAAATCCTGGAAGGTCCTAACAAGAGTAGACTTTTACATTTATATGTCGCCATAAAAGAGAGGTTGGTGCAAATAAGAATGACTCCATGCCCAAAGGATAGAAGGCACATGTCTATGGCTCTTGATTCCTCATAGGGAAGCTTCATCCTTAAGTAAGAGCTAGATGTTGTAACTTCAAATGTGATTGCTTAAATTGAACATTGACAAGTGAATTTGAAGTAAAGACATTATAAAATAATTCCTAGTGAATTTTATGCAATTGTGCAATGTGTCAATCTAGTGCTCTTAGCTTCTCCCCTCTATCTCAAATTACTTTCTTATCTGGTAATCTCTTATTAGTTCATTGACTTGGATATCAAATTTTTCGTGGACTTGATCATCCTCTCATACTTGTACTTATTATCCTATCTTTCCACATAATCATGCATAATAATCATAAGCCTCATCAATTTTACTTTGAATCAAAACATACTATTGTCTGGTTTACTAGTTCATCACTTGAAAAACTAGGTCTTGGTTTTTGTTTCTGGATCTATATCTCTCTTCTCATTACCTAAGTCCCTCATCTATATCTCCATCAATTTCACTTTGAATCAAAACATACTATTGTCTAGTCTACTAGTTCATCACTTGAAAAACTAGGTCTTGGTTTTTGTTTCTTGATCTATATCTCTCTTCTCATTACCTAAGTCCCTCATCTATATCTCCTTGTAATTCATAAAGTTTCATGCTAGAAAGCATATGTCATATACCTCAAATATAACCATTACACGTTATCAAAATGGAAAGGTCCAAAATAAAACATCATTACAATATTAAACCTTTGGAAAACCTTTTACTTTCCACGTCAAAGTAAAAACCCAGCCATACAATCAAAAGTGGTTATGGGGCCAATTAAAGCGGTTTTCAAGGGGTAACTTTGGGTATTGTAACCAATATGATGTTGGCACTTGTTTTGTGAATGGTTTTTGGTTACGGGAGCATGAAGATAAAATAAAACACATACTCTTTTTGCTCCCGTAATTCATGACATCTGTCGATGTGGAGGACACGTGGATGGCTACATAGAACGTGTGGCAAATTGGCTCTATGGAAAGGTAGTACCTCCAATTATTGTGATCAAAGGGGCAACAAAGGTGCATTCATAAGGTAGTACCTCCAATAAGTGTTTTTTTTTATTGAAAAAAAAAGGTAAAACAAGTTGGGAAGAAGCATTTGCCATTTGCTTCATAGTTGGTAGATGGCAGACTATTACTATAGTTGGAGGATATTACCATAGTTGGAGGATAAATAAGAACAAATTTTCTATTTTCTAGCTTCTAGGAGGAGTGGGACACTTCACACCTGAGGTGTTAATGTCTCTCAATACACCTCAACTTCCTCTCTATTTTTGAAAGTAGTTATTCTAAAGAAGGTTGGATATTAGCATGCGAGAAAGGATAAAGGACATAATTGAATACATTGTGGGTTTTGCAATTTTTCATTCTACTGACTAGTTTACGATATTGCCCAAGGGGTCATTGTATGTACTGAGTTTACTATAGTGCCAAAGGGGTCATTGTATGTACTGAAGATTTGGGAGTGTACCAAAGGATTCACCCCTCAATTTGCAAAACTTGTATTTCTCTCAGTTTTTGTATATTTTCTTAGTAAATAAAAAACTTGTCTTCTAAGTATCTATGAACTTATAGATAATTTTGAATGGTTATGAAGATGAATGTTGAAGATTTATTTTCAACATTGTTTCTATAATTATCTTTGAAGTTAACGAAGTATTGACTCAATTCTAATAATTGTTATTCTTTTGTGTCATGTATTGATTTATTTTGAAGTTTTTGAATGGGGTATTTATCTTTAAATGCTCTACAAATGGGTATAGTATGTAATACTAGTTTAGTAATAAAGAGTGAACTTCTTTGAAGACATGGTTATCTGAGCTTTATAGCTATCATTGAACTATGGGATTCATTGAAGATTGTCAATATGTTTTTTTGCATACTATTGGATTCATTTGAATATTTCTCATACATTTACTATTCTATCAGTAAAAGTTAATGAATACCACCCTCATTATCATGTTTAATATTTCAATGTGTTACTTGAGTGTTAAGGATTTCCATGTCATTCTTATTGCTACTTAAGAAATATGTCATCTTTAAACCTCTTCTGCATCTTCCATCTATCAACTTATTATTTTTGAAATATGGGATAATGGTACCCAATGGAAATGCCATGGTTTGAAGATTTAGAATAGGGTTGTTGTCTCCAATTTGCACAATTCCTACAACATCGTATTACCCACAATCATTAAACTCTAGCATTGAAATTTACATAAGAGTATGTTGTTGAAGTGACACTGAATAGTCAACAGTTAAACATATTAGAGGTTCACCCCCTTTAGCTCAAGAGCCAACTTGAGGCCTATAGTAAGGAAGTCTTCTCAAATCCTCCATAGGGGCCTTGACATTGTCCCCTAGCCAGGAATAACCTGATCAACATTATGGTTGACCCTCTACTTCTTGTTTTCTACTTATAATATCCCTCTCCTTCGTCTATTTATCTATGGAACAATAAATCAATACAACAGGAATGGAACCCATTCCTTTCTTTGTGGTTCAATATTTAGCATGTCTTGATAGCCATTTAGGGTTAGTGTTAAGGTTTTTGCATGCCTCAACTCCTTATTAGGGTTAGGGTTTTGGATCCTCTAAAATCTTCTCAAAATTCCACATGTGACTAGCTCCACATGTGTAAGTAATGGGAGTTGATGTGGCATCCACTTGGTATGGTGGTGGTCAAGTCAACACATGGAAGGTATAACTTCCTTCACTCTAATTGAGGCGATCATTAGACCATTGGAAAGATCTCAATGAGTACAACAACATTGGATAGGGATGATTTTAGGGGCTAAATTTCGCTCATGGGCTAATTTTCCATAGTATTTCCAAAAAAGAGATTTGCTATTTTAAAAATGATTCGCCCAAATTCTATAGGATACAATTATTTTAAGTTAAAAATAGCCAAAAATTTATAAAAAAATCTATAAAATCATTAGAAATTTGAATATTTTTACAAAAATATCGTCAAACATTTATAGTTGGCATATGAAGGATTAGTAAGATTAGCCAAGGTTTCTACATTTTAAAATAAATTTCCATCCTTAAAATCATCCCTGACATTGGATGGTTTAAAAATCTCTTTGCAAACTTTTGACCATAAAATAATTGTTGTTTATGATTTATGGATCTAAACTGTGTAAGGAGTTTTGAAATGTCCAATGTTTTGAGTGGACACTACACCCATCATTAAGGATAGTTGAAGAAAAGATGTTTGAAAAGAGTGCTAAATAAATCTTATAAAGGATAAATTCAATAATATGTTGGGGACAAAAATTAGTCGGTATAAATAATTAAAATATATTATATTATTTTTTCCCAAGAGCCAAAAACATTCTAAGAAGTTTGTTGATGAGAGAAAATATCGTTTCGGTATTTTTATGATAAATTTTGATTCTAAGCTCCATTTGGGGTATGCCATATATCGTTGGAGATGTATCATCAAACTCTATAACTTTGTAGTTATAAGTTTTTCTTGATTCTAATTTTTTGTTTCATATTTTTGAAATAAATCTATAGTATGGAAAAATATTTTGATATTTTAGCGATAACTTTTGATTCTAATCCCTGTTTTGAGAATGCCTTATATCATTTGAAATGTATCATCAAGATATGCAAATTTTATTTTATGTACTTTTATTTATTTGGCATGGTTTCTTTTAGATTTTTGAAATAAAAGAATTTCGGATCAAGGAAGTGATTTGAATGTTTTGTTTTAAGATCAATGTGTTAGCGATAAAAAATGCACTGGCATTTTTGAAAGAATGACGCCTAATCTTGTAGGGAACATTTGAATAACGTCCTGGGCTCCAAATGTAGATTTGAAAGCACCATTGGAAATCTTAGGATTTGTAGATGTCGATCGACTATTTAAGCATGCAAAATGGACTCTCCATGACTGAGAAATTTGATTTTGAAAAAATCTGTGCTTTCACCAGCTAACCCGTCTTGAATTTTGCTAGTTAGCTGGTGAAAGCTCCGCCTTTCACCAGCTAAGGAGTGGATTTTTGGGTAAATTAGCTGGTGAAAGCCTGTCACGGCCAGAATAGCCGAATTTTTGCCCATATCGGGGTTTTTTGGGTTTGAATGGTTTGAAACCACTTCAAATAGACAGTTGTTGAATTATCAAGTTTGATTCAAAGGCTAGTCTTGAGGGATAAGGTCAAAAGGGGGTTTTTCAACTACATTTGGCATCTTGTCAAAGGCAGAATATCAGGGGTTTGAAGACATATCATCAAATTCGAATTTTATCTTTGGAGGACCAAATCAAATAGCCTTGGGAGGCTAAAACTGCACTTCATCAAATCTACTACTCTTAGATATGGATTGACCTCATCTTGAGGATCTCTCCTTATCTTTTGTAAATCAGTTTTGACTTTCTATTTTTAGAATATCAGATCCATTGTTTTAGGATCTGAAAACTGATTGTAAAAGGCTATAAATGCCTAGCTTTTCTAAGAGACAAGGGGTGCAATCTAGGAGACATTTTTTGGCTATTGTACTAGACTCTTTATTCATAATAGAATCACAGTCCTCTTTTGTTTTCAATGACAGATTTTCTCATACTTTCATCATTCTGTACTTTATTTCAGTTTAGCACAGCTTCTAAGAACTGTTATCTTCTTATTAAGCTCATGAACTTGAACTAAAGGTTTTCTTGCTATCTTGTCTGACCCTGCACATTGTGTATTTGGTTATCTAGATTAGTATTCTTCATATCCTATTCAGATTTTGTTGTTTAATCATTGAGTTTTAAAAGCATTGTCTTATTCGAATGTATGAAGTGGTCCTTTTCATTAGCTATTGAGTTATCCTATTGTTCCAAGCATACAAAATCTACCATATTCTTAAGTTACCAAGCATTCTTAGCCTACAACCCTAAGGAGTTTCTTGAAGTGATAACACAATGGATTGTTTTATCCAATAAATTTGTTAGAAGAATATATTGTTAGTCCTAATATACATATTTTATGGTCCAAATACAAGAAATGGAAATCATATAGCATGGTGAGAAGGATCTCAATGTTGTGTGTTGCAAACTGGTAGATTTTTGTCAGCTGACAAAAAAAGCATGAGAGCAGAGTTGGAGGAATTGTTGACTGGGTGCATGACCATACCAATTTTAGGGGTGGATAATTATTGAAGATTGAACAACTCAACTTGAGTTCATTGTGCTTCAAATAGAAAATCAAATTAAAAATGCATGCATGAGATTGCTAAAGAAAGAACAAAAGATTGAATTATTCAATCAAGGTAAGACTTATGAGGTTGAACGTGCATGGATTGAAGTTGGTAGATAATTGGAGTTGTGGTTGATGCATGACCTTTTGCATGCCTATTTTATCAAGATTTTTTTTCACTGAAGATGCAAATCGCTTGGCCTTTTACAAAGCCATTTTTAGTTTTATTTCATAATTAGATTAATTTTTATCTTATAAATAAAAAGATCAACCTCTTAGTAAAGGGTCTTTGATATCTAGAGCGATTTCAAGAGGATTGTAAGGAGAGAACTATTTCAAGGATAAATTCATAAATTCTTTGGAGTTAAGATGGTTTGGTTTGCTAAATTTATGTGTGTTTATTCATCATCATGGATTATTCTACAACTAATTAAATGCTACAGGCATCTAGTAAGAATTTTAATACTATTAAGTTATCTTATTTAGTTGAATGAATTGTTGGATAGTTAATCTTTTTTTTTTGTTATCTGGGATATTGTGGAACTAGTTCTAGTTGTCCCGTTGTTATAAATTTTAATCCTTTCTGTTGTTAATTAGTTGATTCTTTCCTAAATAAAATCTAATGAGTAATATGTTCTTAGTGGAATTATTTCCTCTGGAATCTAAAGCCTCAAATACTTTTCATTAACTTATTTTATGTCACAAGATAACTATAAAATTAAAAAACAATAAAAAGAATGGAAAGAACAAAATCAAACAACATTTAAAGCCCATTGAATGGTTGTTGGACCATTAACCCGGAGGATTATTCCATACCAAACAAGGAGGAGTCTAATTGGGCCTCATCCTTGGGTTTAATACTTACTATTGAGCATTGGGAATCCATCCCCCTCAACACACCATTCTTAGTTTCTTCCATTTTTTCATAGGATCCGAGGAACGATTTCTTTTCTAATAAGGTTGGTTTCATTTCTTCCTTATCCTATGGAAATCCAATAGGGATACCTATTACCCTCGCCAATATAGGTTCGTTGTCTTGAATATCCAAACCCCTGACCGTGGTTGTATATTCTTGTTCCTTCAGATTGTGGAAATTCTCTGCAAATTCCAGGGCAACATTATCATCAAATCCTTGAAGTTTTTGAAGTATTCCAAGCAATTGAATTTCCAAAATAATTCAACCACTTCTAGGTTGGCATACAATTTTAAAGGGTCTAAAGGCTCTCCTCTATTCAAACCAAACCCCATTCTTGGTAGTTGATTGGGCTCTTATGCCAAAGGAATTTTTTTTTCTACACTATTATTCTATTAATACTATAAGAAAAAAGACTTGTTTTAGAATGACTTTGCCTGTGAGTTTAATTGATCCTTAACTCATGAAATAAATTAAAATTCACTGCCTCCTAGTAATAGTCTTATTTATATGCTCAATCATTCATTTAGTAGATTCTTTATTAAGAAGAAATAAAAAACTTTTAGGCTAGACATTTACCTTTTTCCATAGTTGCAGTGTTGGTATTTTCCTCAATCTTTGCTTCATCTTTACAATTCTCCTTGCAAGTCCTCTTCATTTCCAAACTTGGGATTTTCCAAAAAAATGGTCTCTTCTCAAGAAACCTAGACTTTTCTTTGACAAAGATCATGGTACTCCCCTTCAACACTCAGACTATTCTCTTTAGTGTACTCTTTCAAACACTTTGATTGTAGTTTGTAGACTTGGGTTGGGTTGGAGTGGTACTTGCGATATCTTACCTAGGATATTTTTTATTTAGTAGTTTTTTTGGATGTTGAATACTATTGGATGGGTTACTTTCTATTGGCATTGGAAGCATATAATGTTATGGTAGGATAATGTAGCTCAATTTAATGAGTCTTCCACTAATTTAATGGGATGGTCAAGAGATTATCTATGGTTAAGTTCTTATTAGCACTTAAAATATTCAAAAGCCTTAGACTATTCTTTCTCAGTTCAAGGTTTAGGCTTCAAACATTAGAAACTCACACTTCTTTCCTTGGCTTAGAGTGCTTAAAATGTAGCATCAAAATTTGAATCTTTCTCTTTTTCCTCCAATTCGATATTATGAAATTCAAATTTTAGTTTGTTTGGTGGTGTTTAGTATCCTTTTTCTTGCTATGATTGTGTTTTTGACTTGACGTGACCCTTTGCCTTTCACTTTGATGACTAGAGCCAACTTGAAGATACTTTGTTCTAACAAATTTTGTGTTTTCATGATAACACAAAGTTGTCCTCTCCCCCACATCTTATACTTCAACATCCACACTGATAAGGATTATGTGTAGTGGAAGAGAGTAGTCAGTGTGATCAAGAGATAGAGGTTTTGTGACATGACACACCTATCTACAAACACAATTGCTTAAAATCTAGTAGATGTGACATACCTTCTTGTTGGTGGATTTTTTTATTGGAAGAAATGCAATGTAATGTGTGAAGGTCTTTGCATGTTGCCTTGGTGAAGGTTGTGATATTCTAAGTGATACTTTGATATGCTTGCATATCCATTTTTGAGCTATACTATCTTCTGTAGGTCACTCGTATGCTTGACTTGGGAAATCTAGAATGTTAGTAATTTCCATAAATTCATAAAATTTCCACACTAATTCATTTCACACCATTTCTTCTTTGAAAAATAATGGATATGTTAAATATTTTTCACATAATAATGATCTTAAATCAATTTAATGATCCTCAATATTATCGTTTTGCATAATGACAACACAATACATGGTCATGAGAGACCTTTGTTAATAAATAATTGTGATAAACATTTTAGAATTGTTGTTTATATTGTTATGATAGTGTTGAGCTAGAAACAACCCAATTATACTATTTTTACTTTCAACATCTCATGAAGTTAAAATAGCATGGGGCCCTCCTTTATTTTGGATTTTTAGCCTTCATGAACTTTGTTGTGTATTGATTTTCTCTACTTTGAAGCCTTTCGTGAAATTTTCTTGGGTTCTTTTCCATTTGAAACTCAATAGCCTCCTTAAAGGATTTGTTTTATCCTTTCATCAGCTTGATTAAGTTGTTTTTACCCCTTAGAAATTTTCCCAAATCTTACAGAAAAATCCTTTTTTGCATCTAACAAAATTTTGCCTCCTTGTAACATATTGCACCTAAAATGACTATGCCCATGACAAAACATGTGTTGCATGAAAACTTATTTTCTATGTGACATATTACATTGCATCAAAGTTTTATTTTTCTGCGACACTTTGCATCATGCCAAAGTTTATTTATGTGTGATACACCACACTTCCTCAAAATTTCCTTCATCGTGACATATCACATCGCTCCAAACTTTCCTTTTGTGTGACACATCACACTGACCAAAAAAATTTCCCTATCCTAGCGTATCATAAAGAAAATTTCACGCATGCGACCTATTGTATGAATTGAAAGTTTAGAAGGGTGTGGCATGTCACACTAAAAAATTGTTTCTTTGCAATAAACAATGTTCCAACAACATATCGGACACAAAGTGACTTTATGTTTGATACACAAGCTTGTTTAACACACGTTGCACCTAAATTTATTTTTCATGTGATACACATGTTAGTCCAAAATTTATTTTCTATGTGATACACATGAGACAAATGGTGTGCATGAAACAAAATTTATTGAAGAGGGTGCATTTTCGAAAATGGTTCAAAGCACTAGACTTTTAATGCACATATTTGTGGAGTATGGTTATGAGAGATCCAAACATAAGAGAGGGATTAGAAAATAGAGCAACTGAAAGGAAAAAGGAAGTGGAATGCCTCTATGCAATGGGTTGTTGTAGCACATTTGTCCCTTGCCTTGAGTTTCAATTCTTCACAACAATATTTGCAAGCAAACATCGAGAAAGGAAATGGCAACTGCATTCTTCAAGAAACAAGGAATGTAGGTCAGATCCTACCTGATGTTTTTCAAGGAAAGCATGATAGTGCTACTGAAGAGGCATCAATCCAAGACCAAGTATCCAAAGAAAATTTGTGGTTTTCACCTTTTAAAGTTGTGGAAGGTTTGTTTGTAATGAGTCGATTGGCATGAAATATATTTTATCAAGATAAGCCTACAATGGAAGGGATAGATATTGTGTGGGGTGATTTGAATATAGGGCGCAGACAAAGTTTTAAGATTTGTGATATGGTGAATTAAAATATATCTTCTTAATGATACATTACATCATCCTATAGTTTCAAAGGATGTGATACATAAAACTTATCGCATCATCCCAAAGTTTCAAAGGATGCAACACCTGAAACATATTGCACCAAAAGTTAAGTGATATGGATTTATGAGCGGAACAAAATGAATAACAGATTGAATATAATAACACAGAGATACAGAGAACAACAACAAATATCCATTTAACAATATCTTCTATTGAATAAATAAAATAGGTTGAAACTGTAAAACTGCAGAACTGAAAACAACTTACTCAAATTATGGTAGTTATCTCTAAGAAGAGATGTGGTTGCTACGTGAATCCGTCTGAGCAGAATCATTACAATGAGGCTCTAGAGGCCTTTTTAACATTACTCATGAATTCCAAAACTCTAGACATCCAAAAACCTAACCCTAGGAGATGAAACACCAAAAGTTATGTGGGCCCCAATGGGTACGTTGGTACCTCAACTTCTCGGGGTCGTAAATTTTGCATACGACCTCTATTTTAGGCTTGTGATAGCTCGTTGGAAAGGTATTTTCGAGAAATACACATTATGTCATCAAACTTTGACTTAAATTTTAGTTTGATTGTGTCAATCCAAAAAAAAAATTGTTTAGGGCTCCAAAACGGCCTTGGAAGTACATAAATATGTACTGACATGAAAAAATCCAAACTAAGCTAGTTGGAATATATGAGTGGCCACCAATATACACATGGATGTTGTGTAGGGCTTCATGATAGCCCCGTAAGTGCAGAACCCACAATTACAAAGAAATGTCATCATTACAGAGAAACGTGTTGAATTAAAAAATGTTAAGATGAGCCAGTTGGAATAGGTGGGTGGCCACCAATATCCACCTGGATCAGTCCTCCCCCCTTAGGAAGAAATGGTCTCCATTGCATTGAGTTCCCACATCATGTGAGGAAATTTCTGTTGAATTTTTCCCCGAGTGAGCCATTTTCCTTGGTGTGGGAGCTGCCCTACCTTGACAACCCGATAAAGCTAGATCCTCTGTTGGAAAGTGCCCTTGACTGGTGTGTCCACTATCTGATCAGTGGGTGCATGTTCCATGTAGTCATGGTTGAGCTCCGTTAGTGTCAATTGTTCTACAATCTCCGATGTGTCCAATAATGGTCGAAAATATAGTTGGAGGAGGTTCACTTTGAACACTAGGTGTAAGCCAAGGAAGGGGGGAGTGTTGAGCTCAAAAGCATTGTCATACACAACCTTGATGATAGTGTAAGGCCCATAGTGAAGTGGATGGAGCTTTATATGGGGCCCTATAAGGTGTTCTTTCTGTAAATGTAACCAGACCTTGTCTCCCACCTTAAACTTGTGCGGTACCAGGTGTTGATCATGGTGTTTCTTGTACTTATCATTGACTTTATGAAAAATATCATGGACCTGTTGGTGAATGTGTTGGATCCTCTCAGTGAATCTGGTGGCTTTTTCAGCCTCAAACTGAACATGGGAAGATTATGTCTATATGGTTGCAAGAGGTAGTGCAGCATCGATGGGACCAAAGGGTTGGAATCCCAGCCTCACCAGAAATGGGATATGGCTATTGGAGCTATCGAGAGCCATGTTGTAGTTGTGTTGAACATAGGGAAGACTCTCATCCCATGTACACAGATTCTTAGAGTTATACATGCACAGGATGTGCATAATCATCTGATTGACAACCTTTGTTTGTCTATCGGTTTGAGGGTGGACGACAATGGATTTAGTGATCTTGGTGTCCAACAATGACCATATACTTGACCAAAATGTGTTGAGGAACCTGTTTTCCTGATCGGAGATGATGGTCTGTGGTATCCCAAAATGGACCCATACTCATTCAAAGAAAAGCTTGGCAGTATTTGTCGCTATGATGCTCTTCTTGCAGGTTGTGAGAATGGCCATCTTCGAAAATCGATCAACCACCACAAATACACAATCACTGGCTTGCTTGGTAGATGGAAGGCTAGACATGTAATCCATCGAGATGGATTCCCAAGGCCTCTCGGGAGTAGGAAGAGGGGTGTATAATCCTTGCTTCTTGATGGTTGGCTTGTAAATGGCACAGGCAATGCAATATTTGATATACTTGATGATGTCCTGTCGAAGTTTTGGATAATAAAAATGTTTATGTAGAACGACCACGGTTTTCTCCAAGCCAAAATGTCATGGCATCCGACTATAGTGAGTCTCCCAAATCATCTTTGCACGCTTTCTTGTAGCAACACATAGGTGGCCCAGATGGCATAACAATCCATCCTGAATGTGAAAATTGATGACATTTGTGCATGTACCCAAGAGTTTATACGTGGTGGAAAAGTCAAGATCTCACTGATAAAGTTGGGGCCACTCAGAGGCCTCATGCCCACAGGAATGGAGCATGGTGGTGAGTGCAGCCACGGGAGGTCGACTGAGGCAGTCAGCGACACGATTTGTACTCCTTGTCTTATACTTGAAGTTGAGATGGAACTTGTTGGGTATGTGTTATATTATTTGCACGAGTTGCAGTGTTTACGTTGCACCGAGAACATGTCACATTTTTTCCTCGTTTTTCATGTTGCCTCGATTTTTGTGTCCATTGTTGGGCGATTTTTTGGCACATGGTTTTTGCCGATGGTTTTCTATTTCCGGTTAAGGAATTAGGGTTGTTGACTAATCCAGGTCATTAGGTTAGGGTTTTGGATGTCGATGGATCCTATATGTATATTGTATTGTAAACAATGTATCACTATGAATGAATATAGAATATGTTGGTTTTCCCAGTTTGGGTTTCTAGGGGAAAAATATCTATGTAATGTTTGTATTTGCCATTGTATATTTTTTGTTCTTTTACTGAAAATATGTTTGCAGTAAATATTTTACAACGTTAAAATCTACATTTGGTATGAGAGCTTTGTTGGCTTCAGGGGGACACCTTTGTGGTCAAGGGTTTGGCTCGGGACTGTGATAAGCCTTGTTACAGTGGGAGATCTGTGGTATTAATTTTTCAGATGAAAAGAAATGGCGAGCAATTCGAAAATGGAGATCAAGAATTTTAATGGGCAAAGTTTTGAGTTGTGGAATCTCAAGATGGAAGATCTGTTGGTGGATAGAGATCGGTGGAACACGGTAGATCTAGGTACTTCACCTATAGGAACTTCAACATATGACTAGAAAAAGTTGGATCATAAGGCGAAGAGCACAATCCGACTGTGTCTCTCAGATTCAGTATTACTGAATGTGTCAGAGGAAGCTACAACCAAGGATTTATGGGAGAAGTTGGGGAAATTGTATTGGTCTAAGTCCCTAGTGAATAAACTATTCTTGAGAAAGAAGTTGTATAACCTGAGGATGAGAGATGGAGACTCGATGGCAGAGCATTTGAATGCCTTCAATACTATGGTAATTCAGTTAGTATCTGTTGAGATTAAAATTTCAGATGAAGATAAATGTATTAGTTTACTGTGTTCTTTACCAGACTCGTGCGATAGTTTGGTTGTGGCCACAGGTAGTAATACAATTGCCTTGAATTTTGATGAAGTGGTCTCATCCTTATTGTCGGAGGATATGAGATGGAAGAATATGGAAGGACATAGCACAAACACATTATTTGCAAGAGGACATTCCCAGGAAATAAATAGATCTAAGTTCTCAAGTGGGAGATCTAAGTCTAAGGGTAGATCTAAATCTCCCAGAAAATTTGTAAAGGTATGTTGGAGATGTGGAAAAGAAGGGCACTACAAGAAGGAGTGTAGATCTAAAGTTGAGAAAAAGAAGGGATCTGAAGAATCTCCTTCTACAAAAGAAAATACCTCCAAGGAAGAAGGAGGGGATGTGTACTTGGCTTCTTCAAGAACACATGCAGATCATTAGGCATTGTTGGTTGATTCTGGTGCATCCTTTCATATGAATCCCCGCAAGGAGTGGTTCTGCGAATATGAAAGGTATGATGGAGGTAATGTTTTCTTAGGTGATGATTCGAAAAATAGAATCATAGGACAAGGAAAATTCAAGTTGAGGCTCATAGATGGAAGGATTAGAACACTGCCTGGTGTTCTGCACATCCCAGGTTTGGCCAGAAATTTGATTTATGTAAGAAAAATGGACGATGCAGGGGTAAAAACAATATTTGAAAAGGAAACCTGCAGGATGGTTCGCGGAGAAATGGTGTTGTTGAAGGGATTTTGTTTTGGAACTATGTATAAGATGCAAGGAAGCACTATTAGTGATGGGTGTAATAGTTCCATTGTTCCTGATATTGGAGTTGAAGAAGAAATAACTCCTACAGTCTCTGGAGAGAAGGTTATGTTGTGGCATCAAAGACTGCGGCATATTAGAGAGAAGGATCTTCGACTACTACATGGTAAAGGTATGGTTGAAGGTATGTCTAACTGCTCTCTGGATTTTGATGTCTGTGAACATTGTCTATATAGGAAGCAAAATCGGGTAAGATTCCCCTCTGGTGCAACGAGGGAAGAAGGAATTTTACAGCTAGTTCACAGTGATGTTTTTGGACTTGTGTCAGTCCCATCATTGGGAAAATCTATTTACTATGTCTCATTTATAGATGACTTCTCAAGGAATACTTGGATATATTTCCTCAGGAAGAAATCTGAAGTCTTTGACAAGTTTAAATATTTTAAGGATCTTATTGAGAATCAAACAGAGAAAATAATTAAGGTGTCGATGACAGATAATGGCAGAGAGTTCTGCGGAAATGAATTTGAAGAATTTTGTAAGAAGTGCGGTATAGAAAGGAAGAAGACTACTCCATATACACCTCAGCAGAATGGAGTTGTAGAAAGGATGAACATGACGTTGATGGAAAAAGCAAACTACCTGCTCAGTGGTGTCAGGTTAGGGAAAGAATTATGGGCAAAGGCAGTGGGTACTACATGTTACCTGGTCAACAGATCACCCTCACCAACGTTGGATGACAAGACTCCATGAGAGGTATGGACTGGTAAGGAACCTTCTCTCACACATCTCAAGGTATTTGGTTGTGATGCATATGTTCATGTTCCAAAGGAAAATAAGAGTAAGCTAGATAAGAAGGTTGAAAAGTCTATCTTTATTGGATATAAAGATGGTCTCAAAGGTTATAAGCTTTCGAACCGAGAAACTAAGAAGGTAGTGTATAGCCAATACGTGGTATTTAGATAAATGAAAGATGTTGTTAAACATGAAGTCCTACCAAGTAAGGAAGAACTAGAGAAAATAGAGTTTGATTTAAAGGATGATGAATCAGACTCTACAGAAGAACACGAATCAAAAGATGAAGATCCTCATACTCCAGTATTGAGGAGATCGGTTCAAGAAAGAAGACTATCGGAAAGATATACTCCATCTGATTTCCGTTCAAATTTTGTTTTTTATATTACTGATGATGATCCTAGCACTGTCAGGGAGGCAGTGGATTCATAGGATGCAAATCTCTGGAAAAGAGCCATGGACGAAGAAATGGCATCTTTGGATAAGAATGAGGCTTGGGATCTAGTGGAGTTGCTTACTGGAAGAAATCCCATTGGAAGCAAATGGGTATTTAAAAAGAAGTTGAATGTAGAAGGAAAAGTGGAGAAATACAAATCTCAATTAGTAGCAAAGGGTTATTCCCAGGTTGAGGGAATTGATTTTGGTGAGATTTTTTCTCCTATTGCCAAGTTAACCTCTATAATATTTATGTTTTCTATTGTTGTTGCATTTGATTTTGAACTAGAACGGATGGATGTGAAGAAAACATTCCTACATGGGGATATAGAAGAAGAAATCTATATGAAGCAGCCAGAAGGATTTGTTGTGAAGGGAAAGAAGGAGCAAGTATGCAAGCTGAAAAATTCCCTGTATGGTTTAAAACAATCACCAAGGATGTGGTATCAAAAATTTGATACTTACGTGCTAGGATTTGGCTTCACAAGAAGCAAAGAGGGTCATTGTGTGTATTTTAAATTAATTGGTGATCATTTTATTTATTTGGTCTTTTATGTGGATGACATGTTGCTGATAGGAAACAACAAGGAGATTATCCAAGATGTGAAAACTCAGTTGTCCTCTAAATTTGACATGAAGGATATCGGTGCTTCAAATTTCATTTTGGGCATGGAAATTAAAACGGATCGGAAAAAGAGGAAACTCTGGTTAAATCAGAGAAAATATGTTGAGACAATATTGTAGAGGTTTAATATGCAGAAATGTAAACCGGTCAATGTCCCTATTCTTGTTGGTGTAAAATCAACTATGGATCACTGTCCCAAGACACAGTAAGAGGAGGAGGTCATGTCTCATGTTCCAAATGCTAGTGCAGTTGGAAATTTTATGTATGCAATGGTTTGTACTAGACCGGACATTGCACATGTAGTGGGAATTTTGAGCAGGTATATGTCAAAACAAGGTAAGGAGCATTGGACAACAATAAAAAGGGTTTTCAGGTATTTGTGTTGCACTGCTAGCTATGGATTGTGCTACCAAGGAATATTGGGATTGGATAGAGTGGTGGATATACATGGCTTTGTGGATGTATATTGGGTTGGAGATCTGAATCGCAGGAGATCTACAAGTGGGTATGTGTTTAACCTGTTTGGAGGAGCAATAAGTTGGATGAGAAAAAGACAGGCTGTAGTGGCACTTTCAACTACAAAAGTTGAATACATGCCAGCCACTCATGCAAGTAAGGAAGTAGTGTGGTTACAAAGATTGTGTTCATGTATTGGGTTGGTACAACAAGATGTAAGGATATATTGTGATAGTCAGAGTGTAATTTTTCTGGCGAAGAGCTTGACTTATCATTCAAAGACAAAGCATATTGATATTCAATATCACTTTGTGAGAGACATGGTTGAAAAAAAGAAAGTATTGTTGATGAAGGTGGACACTTTGAAGAAAGTTGCGGATTCATTACAAAAATCTTTGAGCACTGAGAAGTTCTCTTGGTATAGAGGATCCATGGGCATTGCAACCTCGGATTGTTGACTATGTAACCCTCTAACCCCCTGTATGTAAAGAAAACAACAAGAGGGAAAATGTTGGGTATGTGTTATATTCATTGCATGAGTAGTAGTGTCTGTGTTGCGCTGGATGCGCATGGGGGATAAATCCCCTCATGCGAGGGTTCGGGGGTAGCGCCCCTGAGAAAAAAAAAAATCCTCGGGAAATGTGTCGCATTTTTGCCTCGTTTTTCATGTTGCCTTGATTTTCGTGTCCATTGTTGGGTGGTTTTTCGGCACATGGTTTTTGCCAATGGTTTTCTATTTCTGGTTAATTAATTAGGGTTGTTGACTAATCCAAGTCATTGGGTTAGGGTTTTAGATGTTGTTGGATCCTATATGTATATTGTATTGTAAACAATGTATCACTATGAATGAATATAAAATATGCTAGTTTTCCTAGTTTGGGTTTCCAAGGGAAAAATCTTTTTGTAATGTTTGTATTTGCAATTGTATCTTTTTTGTTCTTTTACTAAAAATCTGTTTGCAGTAAATATTGTACAAGGTTAAAATCTACAGAACTGTTGCAGGTATTTGGACCACTTTTGTTGGCGAACATTCTACAACTTCCCCTGTGTTTGTATGAACCGCAGAGGCTTGTGATCAGTGTAGATGATTGTCTCCTTTCCCAGAATGTAATGTTTCCATTGATGGTAGACTTGCACAATGGAATAAATTTCCTTGTCATAGGTGGGGTATTTTCGGACGGTATCTAAGAGTGTCTCACTATTGTATGCTACTAGATGACCATTCTAAGATAGAACTGCACCTACAACATAGTCAAATGCATTAGTCTCAATTTCAAACGGTTGTTGCAAATTAGCTAAGGAGATTACTGTTGTTGAGCACAAACAATGCTTCAAATCATCAAATGCTCATTGTTGTGCCTTCCCCCATGCGAACTTCGCCTTTCCACTACCCTTGGTCACTTGGTTGAGGGCCCATGCAATATGGGAGAATCCCAAGACAAACCGTCAGTACAAGTTGGAAAGTCCCAAGAAGCTTTGAAGCTCAGTTAGTGTGGTCGGGGTTATCCAGTCACAGATGACTTGGATCTTAGATGGATCCACATGTACCCCATGCTCATCAACAATGTAGCCCAATTATTGGATCTTGTTCATGCCAAAGGAGCATTTTTCCAAGTTGGCATATAGCTTGTGTTGCCACAGAGTGCTCAAAACCTATTGAATATGTTGCATGTGCTCCTCCCAAGTTCTAATGAAGATGAGGATGTCATCCATATATACCACCACACAAGAGTTGTTGAAGGGTCTCAATACATCATCCATCAACCTCATGAAAGTTGTTGGTGCATTTGTTGAGCCAAAGGGCATGACCAACCATTTGAAGAGACCTTCTTTAGATTTGAAAGTTGTCTTCCATACATCAGTCAGTTTGATGGGAACCTAGTGGTAGCCATAATTTAAGTCAATCTTGTTAAATAACGTTTCCCCCTTGAGTTGGTCAAGAAGGTCATCAATTCAAGGAATTGGGTATCGGTTCCTAATTGTGATTTTTTTTAATGCTCTGTAATCAATGCAGAGTCGTTGGGTCCCGTCTTTCTTCTACACCAGTACAATCGGGCTTCCGCAAGGGGAGGAGTTGGGTATGATGTGCCCCTTTTGAAGTAGCTCTTGGGTATGACGCTTGATTTCATCATTTTCCATCAATGAGCGATGATATATTGGTCCATTAGGTAGAGGTGCACCGGGGGTTAGATCAATTAGATGGTTGACTTGGAAGTGTGTCAGTACCCCAGTGGGTGAGGATAAGATGCCTATGTATTATTCCACGATCATGTCCACTTTCTTCTGCTGCAAAGAGAGGCTCTGTGTAGAGGTCACGAATGTGGTGGTGAACTTCTGATTACTGTGAGAACGAATCACAAAGAAGACGAACTTCCCGATCTGTGAAATGACCTTACTGCATTGCTTAGCAGAGATTAAAGAAATATTGATAAGTGACACTACCTTTGGTATCCTGTACAATTGTCTACCCAAAGTAATAATAACATTGTAGGGTCTAGACTCATACATAACATGTAGCTTCCACAAATATGGTTGTCCTAAAAGAACATCACAAAATTCAAGGGGAGCAATATCAAACAATACCTTGTCTTTAAAGGGCTTGATGTCATCAGGTAGATGACACTGTTGGTTAATGTTGAGATCTCTTCCTTGGCAAAGACAGCCGATGGTGTAGGGATGTGGGTGCGGTGTCATCAACAGGTCCAACCGCTTGACGACCTCTGCTGAGATCATGTTCTTCTAACTTCTGCTATCGAAAATGAAATGAAGAGGATCCCCCTTTACCCACATCTGTGAGTGAAAGAGGTGTTCCCCTTCCTCTAGTTCTTCTAGTTCGCTTGGCTAGACTTTGGTGGTAGTGACAGTGGCACTGGTTTCGACATCGATAATCCGCTTCCCTCCTTCTTGATTTGATTTGGAGTCAGAATCTACCTCTGACTCGAAAGCTTTCAACTCGGCCACAAGTGACTGCTTGGAGCAACATTATTCGATGTTGTGCCAAGGTATTTTATGGTATTCACACCACTTTCCTGTGTCCTTCTTCGACTTCTCATTACCCTTATTGGGTTGCAACTTGGATTGGTTGTCCTGAGAGTTTCCATAATTTCTCTATCCCTTGTTTTGTGGGTTGGGGTCACCTTTTCCCTGCTTTGGCTGTGAGGATTTTGCAGATCCAAACTCTCGTCGCTCCTGCTTAAATTTTTTCTCGATCTTGACAACATATATATAAGATGCACCTAATGATGCATTGTCCAGAAACTCCATTTCTATTTGAATGTATCTATGCAGAAATCCATGGTATTTGAGCACCAAATGTCATTCAGATTCTTTAATACCCAATTTGGTGTGCATGGTATGGAAAATATTGGTGAAATCTAGTATTGTTTGGTCCCTTTCGTGACGCAACGTGGTCCATCTTGTGTACTAGTCCTCGTAGCTTCCAACAGGGTAGTACTATTATTTAATGGAATCCCTGAAGCAATCCCATGTGGGGGAGACCGCAAATATTGTATATTCCTCTATGGAACTTTTCTCAGAGTAAGTATCCCACCAATCCTTAACATGGGGGACGACCTTGAGGAGTGAAAAAGTAATGTTTTCCCTATCGAAAAAATTGTGGAGAAAAAAATACCCTTCGAGCAGATTCAACCATTTATCTACAACATCTGCATCTATCAATCCTTCAAATAATGGAATATCAAAATTTACTTGTACCTTGAAGGGGGTTGCATGGTCGTTTGATGAAGATGTGTCTCATGTGGGCAACCATCGAAGGATCTGTGCAAAGTTGTCCATCATTTCGTTCCTTTGTCGTGCAAGGGATTCCTCGAGCAACGGTTTAAAAGGATCTCATGCGCCATCATATTTCTTCTTTCCCCCCATGAGTTTTTGTTAGGCACGGTGCAACCGATCTTGCAAAGGCTTGACTAGTTCGACTCCCAACTTCTTGTACCTAGATCTTGTTGGGGACATGCACGAAGAAAAATAAATGAAGTGCAGACCGCTCTGATACCACTAATCCAGATTTATGAGAGGAACGAAATGAATAATAGACCTAATACCATAACACAGAGATATGGAGAACAACAACAGATATCCAATTAACAATATCTTTTATTAAATAAATAAAATAAGATGAAACTATAAAATTGTAGAACTGAAAACAACTTGCTCGAATGGTGGTAGCTACTCTGAGAAGCGATGTGATTGCTACGTGCATCCGTTTGAGCATAATCATTATAATGAGGCTCCATAGGCATTTTTAACATTATTCATGAATTCCAAAACCCTAGACATCCAAAAACCTAGCCCAAGGAGATGAAACGCCAAAAGTTATGTGGGCCTCAATGGGTAAGTTGGTACCTCAACTTCCCAAGGTCGTAACGTTTGCATACGACCTCCATTTTAGACGTGTGATAGCCCATTGGAAAGGTATTTTCAATAAATAGACATTATGCCATTAAAATCTGACTTTGTCTATAGTTTGACTATGGAAAGCTAAAAAAACATTGTTTAGGTCCCCAAAATGGCCCCAGAAGTACAAAAAGATGTACTAACATGAAAACTTCCAAACTAAGCCATTTGGAATAGGTGGGTGGGCACCAATATCCACCTAGATGTTGTGTAGGGATTTAGGATAACTCCATAAGTGCAAAACCCACAATTACAAAGAAATGTCATCATTATAGAGAAATGTGTTGAACTAAAAATTGTCAAGGGGAGCTAGTTGGAATAGGTGGGTGGCCACCAATATCCACTTCGATCATTAAGAGAGGTGTGACACAACATGATTCACATAGAAAGTTAAAATAGGTGTGGCACAAGGATTTTGTGAGAGATGGGGGCATCCTACACCTTGAAGAGCCTTCTAAAATATCTACCTTGACACCAAAAAATTTATGGAGAAAGATCTTCCTTGAGAGAGAAGCTCACAACGAGGCTTTTCTTAGGTGAATTCAAAATAGGTGTTTCCATGGCCAATACTAAACCTATATGATCTATTTGTCTTCTTGCATTTGCAAATCTCATTTTTGTTCCAAGATATGATATAATGATCAAAATGTGGAACAATGAGGAAAGTTGTTTGTTTGAATAGTCATAGCAATGGATATGGAGATGTTGGTTGTGGGTGGAACTTAAAGGCTCCTTGAAGCAGATCTATACTGCCACCTATTAAAAGAAGTTACTTGAGAAGCAGATGTAGATGCCACTTGTTAAAATAAGTTACTTGAAATAAACTGACACCACCACTTGGAAGGCCGAGAGAGGGGAAATTTCTTGAATTAAATTGACACTGGCACTTGGCCACTAGGCCAAGAGAGGATAGTTATTTTATAAACAATTATAAATATTAGAACCTCTAAGGAGAAGGGAGTTTTTTCTCTTGGATATTTCATGTACTATTAGTGGAACTTTTAATGAGGAGAAGCCATTTTTGTCTAATCCATTTTCTTGAGAACTCTAATTCCTATGTGTATACGTTGTGGATTATTTTGTTGCTTTTGCTCCATGTAAGAATGTATCTCACATTGTAGACTATTCTTATGTGTAGTTGTTGCATTCTTATTTCTATTTTTTGGACTTGTTTGTCTAAAATTGTAAGCATAGGACTATAGATGGTTGTTTTATTGCTATACCATTATAGGTTTACAATCATTTACTCATATTCTTGTCTTTATTCTCAGTGAACTAATTGATGGGTCATTGATAAGAGCATGTATGGTTCTATGCTTTCTTTCTGATTATTCTTAGTTATGTATGGATGCATGCATTCACATATTAGATTAGTTTCATTTCATTCTTTAGTTTAGAAAACTATAAATGGTGGACCTGACTACAACCAATAAACCCCAAATTAGTAATGGCTACAAGGCTAAAATCTGGATGTGTTCCCAATTCCAAACGATGTGAGATCTAATGGAGACTTTTCACCAGGGGAAACCCCTACTATTGATCAAGGTCATTATGACCAATCAATAGATAGGTATTAATTGTTTTGTTTTCAACAATTAGCATTGGGTAATTGTTATGAGCCTAATACTTAGAATAGAATGTTAAAACAACATAAACACATTGTGCATCAAATATGAGTTTGGAACACAACTCCTAAAGTGATAATAGAGACGAGTTACATAATAACACATTATATAATAGGATAACACCTCCTAAATATTTTGAATACATCATATAACAAAATTATAAGTTCATGTGTACAATAATGACATCTATATATACATATTCTCATTCATTTCACATGTGGCCCCCTATTAGTTTGATTCAGTTAAATATGCATGTAAACCCATATATACCCCTATTAGGTCATAACATAGTTCCTCTCTTCAAAAGGCTTTGTCCTCACATTTTTGTAGCTAAAGGTTTTACATGTGATGAACCATGTAATAAGATTGTTTCCTTATATCCATGCTCACTTGTTGCCACTAATGATTATCCATCCATCCATGTTCAATTATTTTAAATGTCAATTATTGATAGCTTCCTTTTCTTCAATTCCCTAGATTGTTGTAGCATAGCCAATTTGTTCTAGTTGTAAATATTTGATAATATCTTATCAAATACTAGTTTATTGATTCCCAATTCTATGAATATTGTCAATTCTACCACCCTTTTCCTTGCTAATGTTGACTTTCTTTCACTTTTTCCAACTTTCTTGGTAATGACCTTTGGTGTCTATACAATGACACCATTGATGTTTTTTATTTGATTTCTAAACCCTTATCATCCATCTTATTTTCTAGTACATTGACATACTCCAGCTGTTGTGCTTAGTCTTCAACTACTCTTTCTTTCAAGATAATACCATCATATTTTTCCTCTACCTTGTCAAGTTGGAGTTCAACTTCTTCAAGTAGATTATAGTGACCTTCTTGTATCTTCTATTCATTCTCCTTTTACAATTGATGGTTGATTTTATCCATGAACTTCTTTCATTCTTATTCAAGTATTTCTTGCACGTTTTTTACCTTATCAATATGTAGGGCTTCTTCAACCTTCTTGCAAAATTCCTCTTCAAGTCTTTTAGTAGTGTGCTCGTCTACATATTCTATTTTTCTTAATTTTGACAATGTTTATTTTCCTCTTTTATTCTCCTAACCTTATTAAGTAGTGTTTGATTATGGTTAAAAATTCAATGATTTCTTCTCCCTTCCTTTTCAATTCTTCCATGAAGTCATCTTTATCATTCTTTCATTTGCTCATATTTCCATGCTTTAAGTTCTTACCATTTTTAACGAGTGCTTAATTAAGGGTGTGCATATTGTACAATCGATGTAAGATCTTCTTTTTCTTCTTAATTATCATTTTGTAATATCTGAAGTTCCTCTTTGTCTTCCTTTAATTGATCCATCTACAATATCCATTTATTTAATAATATTTTCTTGTATTCTTCCCACCTAGACCATTTGGTGTCCCTATCAAGACTATTCCACAAATACTTAACTTCACCTTCAAAATATTTACCTGACCACAGTGGAGTTTTAGAATTTACCTTTGTAATATTCAACCAACTTATTAGATAAATCACATCTTTGTTTCCAAAAAAAATGTATTGCCTTTTTTTCCTTTAATGATTGAAGCCTTTTCAGAACCCTTAGATTCCAATTCCCAAAATTCAATATGTTTTCCAAATAGTAGAATACCTTTTACCAATATATTATCAGTTATCTCTTCTTTCTAATGACATTTGAATCACCTTCATCGGACCTACCAATCCAAAATTATGTTAATAATTAAGTTAATATACCTTCTATAAGCCTTGATTTGGGGATTGCTTTGCAAGACGAACTGTTAGATTCCATTTCCCAAATTTTCAATAGTTTTTTTAAATGGTAAAATACTTTTAACTAATATATCATTACTTATTTCTTCTTTCCAATGACATTTGAATCGCCTTCATCAGACTTTCCAATCCAAAATTATGTTAATCATTAAGTTAGTATACCTTCTATAAGCCTTGATTCAAAGATTTCTCTGCAAGACAACCTTATGATTAAGGTACCTCCAAAAACATTGTATCACTAAATATAAAATTTCAGTATGTAACTTCATGATTTGTCCTCTCTACAATGCAATATTCTCCCTCAAATTGAATGTGACAAAAAAAAAATTGTGGTTACTCTCCCAAACTTGTTGATTTTGACCATTATCTAGATATTGAATTTGTACATATGATAACCTTTTCAATTTTTCACTAGTAGATGTAGGTTTTGGACCCGTAATATCCTATTGTGTCATTTTTCTAATGCCATTAGTTTCATGTCAATTGGACCTCACAATCTCAAGATATCCATTTTTTGGTGAGCCTTCCTATTTTTATTCAAGTTTTAAAATTGAACAAAAGCACTGATTTCTATAGAATTACAATCAAAGATTCTTATGTCCCAGCTAATAAAAATTGTACTATTTTTATCTTCATGTCTCTTCTTTTCAACCTTTCAATTCTCACTTGGTCTAAAGTTTTTTTTCCCAGATAACAATTCTCGGGGAAAACCTCTATTTCAAGGATGGTACCCAGGGTAAACCCCAAATTCTTCATTGTGCAATGTCAAATCAACAACAGAGCACATAGTCGTTTCAACAATTTTACTCATAATGATATCAACATGTTATTAACAAGAATAGAACCTCAGTGAAGAGAATAACACTCCATTCCACAACCACACGAACTAGACCCAATTGACTCACTTAGTCTAAAATTACTTATAAAAAATTATAGATAAAATTGTACAAAATATTGTTTTCAAAATATCAAACAAAAATCATATACTCTTGTTACCAAATGTTATGAAATTGATATACAAAATAATAAAATAAAACAACATTAACATAATAAACACCAAATATAAATATAAAGTATAACTCCTAAACTATATAATAAATTCATTATAAAATAAGAAGATAACTCTTAAATAGCCCAAATACATTTATATATTCAAATCATAAATCATATATACAAGAATAATGACTATATTAATTTATTTATCCATATTCTCATTTAATATATGGGTTTTTTCTATTTATACGCACCTCCATTTATAATGCACTCCAACATTCATATTAACATTTATTAAATTGCAATTTTAAATCAGTCCATTCTCTTAGTCTCTATCGTGATTTTTATTCCAAAATAAAATGCAAGTTTGTTATACTCGTGTCAGGCATACAACATGGTGTACATGTTTGTGTTTTGGTTCCCTATACCATATGATATTAGTCATGTCTTGATGTATATATGACGTTGAGAATAACATAAATTACAAAGACGATAGAGATAGATAATGATGTAATGATTATTGTGAATGTGGAAAATTTTATTATCATGATATTAAATATCAATTAAATTTATTTATAGTTTGAATAGATTTAATGATTAAGAATTTTTTTTTTGAGGTTATAAATTCAAATTTAGAAAGAATAAGTTATGTATATCTTCATAAATTTTAGTAGTCAAATTATTAAGCTAAAAGGATTTCCGTATCCTTTGTACACGATTATTATTATTATTATTATTATTAATTAAATATATATTTTAATTTTTCTTATTGATAATGATATGACGATTAACATTCACTAAAACCGAATTGATTTACTATATATAATTATAAATTTATTATAAATCATAACAATTTTTTTTTAATAAAAATATACAATCATACAATAAATTTTAAATTAAAAATGAAATTATTCAATGAAACATATATTTTACATAATAAATAAACTTTAAATTAAAAATAAAATTATTGAATAAAAACATATATTTTACATAATAAATAAACTTTAAATTAAAAATGAAATTATTCAATGAAAACATATATTTATAATTTTTTTAAGTAAAAAAATAATATTTATTCACAAATAAATAGTTTTTCATACTTTCATACAATTTGTTTAATAAAAATATACATTCATACAATAACCTTTAAATTAATATTAAAATTATTCAATAAAAATATATATTTAAAAATAAAAAAATAAAATATATAATATTTATTCACAAATTAATAATTTTTCATATAACTATTTTTGTGTCTTTCATACAATATCAAATGAGGTGAGTCACTTTTTACTTTGATTCAATTTTAATTTTACTTAAAGAGATTTAAATATATTTTATTTATTATTTATTTTAAGTTTCATAAGTAAAAGTTATTTGAGAGATAAAGTCAATCCATAATAATAATTGTTACATCTTTTTTTCTCTTCTTTTCAATATGAGCACTCCACCACCTATTCCAAAAAATCATCCTAACAAGGGAATGCCCCCCCAAATCACCCTAGAGATCCTTTACGATTATATGGAATTAGTAGAAAAAAATAAGAGAAGAGAGAGATGCCAAAATCCAAATAGAGTTAGAAACATTAGAAAAAATGAGTGAAGAAAGAGACGTAAAACTCCAAATAGAGCTAGAGGCAATGATTGATTAAAAAAATTAAAGATACCATTCAAACTCAAATAGAGGATAGATTCTTAGGGTTCAAGAGTGAATTGCAAACAATGAAGAATAGAATTCAAGAAATGGAAAAACATAAACAATCACCCCAAGAAGGAGGGGTTGAAGAAAACCACAACTTGAAAGATAGGATTAAAGAGCTACAAGAAAAACTAACCAACAATTTGAACCTCAGTAATATGGAAAACAAATTGGATATCAAACCCATCAAAGAGGAAATGAATAAGCTAATCGAACTAGACCATGAGCGTAACAAAAGATCCTTGAACCTCATAATTTTTGGTATAAAAGAACAACAAGAGGAGGATACACTAACAATAGCAAAAGAAGAATTAAAAAATAAATCACAAATTGATACAACTTACCTCATAGAAGCAAAGAGGCTAGGGAAAATAATTGATCACAAAGATAGGTTGATCCATGTCAAAGTAAGTTGTAATGACCATAAATATAGCATACTTAGTAAATCTCCAAGCTTAAAAGGGTTAGGAATGTTTATAAATGAAGACCTCATTCCCGAAGACCAAGCTGAATTAAGGAAGGAAGTTCAAAAGGTAAAAGAAACCAAGAAAGAAGGAAAATGGGCAATAATTAGAAATCGAAAAGCTATTGTTAGGGATAGAGACTAGAAGGATGATAATAAATAGGAATTAGGGACACTCAGGATCATTTTTTTGAATTGTCGTGGCTTTCCATGGTGCAAAGGTCCTATGATAAGTTGGATCCCGAGTGATATTGATATTATCTCTCTAGCTGAAACTTGGGAGCATGACGAGTCTAAGGTCCCTAGCATGGAAGGATTTGTCTTGTGGTCGGCATGGGACAAAAAATCCCACCGTAGAGGGATAGGAGGCATAGCTTGTTATATTAGAAAGAGCATTTCTCCTAACATTCAACTCATAAGATTGACCCTCTTAATCAATACATTTGGATAGAAATTTCAGACACCAATGCTAAGAAGATGTATATAGCAATTTGTTATTTTGCACCTATTAATTCTACTTTTTATAAGAAAAATAATCTAGATAAAAATTGTCCCTGTAATAATTTAGAACAAGATATTTATAACTTGAAAAATGAAGGTAATATCCTCCTGCTAGGAGACTTTAATGCTAAGATTACAACTAAACAAGCTACTCTTTTAAGTAATGAGTCCAACCATAATCCTTTATGGCTAGATGAGGACCTTGTTTTATCTAATAGCTACAAAAGAAGCTCTGAAGACCTAATTAAGAACTTGTTTGGTACTGAGTTGGTCAAGCTCTGTAGCTCTCAAGACCTAATAATTTGCAATGGAGTAATGAAGTGGCCAAACTCCAACCATATGACCTGTATTCATGGGCTAGGTAGTAGTGTTGTAGATTATGTGATATATGATATCCCTGTTTCCAACCAAATAGCAATTTTTGACCTTTTAAATGACCATGAGCCTAACTCTGATCATAAACCTTTAACCCTAACTCTAAAATTTTCCATGCATAGGAGCACCATTGAAGAGAATTCTAATAATCAAAGGAATTTGCGCTTTGACAAAAGTAAAGCTAACATTTTCTTAAAGGATTTAAATAGTAAATTAAACATCCTCACTTATAAGGACAACATTGAAGAACTCTATCATAATTTTACAACTACCCTTTCCACTTCTATTAACAAGTTCTCTTTTGCGGTGTCCTATAAAAAGAATAATAGAACGACCAACCCTTGGTATGATAAAGAATGTAAAATTGCTAGGAAATCCATTAGGGATGCTTCTAATGAGCCCTTAAAACTCGATACGATCAATACATACAAATCCCTAATTAAAAGGGAAAAAAGATACTATATCAATAAAAGGCAAGAGCAACTTTCACAACTATACAAGTTGGATCCTAAGAAGTTCTCGAGACAAATTCTAAAACGCAATACTAAATAAAATAATAGGATTCTCTTAAGGGACTGGAATTCCTACCTTAAAAGTCTTTATGAGTTTCCTAATGCCATGGACACCATTCCTATTGTCCCTACAAAGGAAGAAGTTTTTTCTTTAGATGGCATAGAGTTCGGGGTTAAGCGGCTCGCAAATGGGAAAGCTAAGGACATTGAAGGCTACCAAGATGAAATTTTTAAAATCAGAGGGCCAATCTTTATCCCTCACATACACAAGCTCTTCAATTTAGCAGTCGAGCAGGGCTTCCCTAAACCTTGGATGCAAAGCCTCATTGTTCCTATTTTTAAAAATGGGGATAGAAACATTCCCTCTAATTATAGGACCATTGTGATTAGCCCGATTTTAACCAAGCTTTATGGAATTATTTTGGAAAAGAAGATTAGCCTTTGGCTAGAAAGTCACAGTAAAAGAGCTAAAGGCCAGGTCGGGTTTAGGAGACATAATTCAACTGTGGACCATCTTATTAGCTTTAGGATCATTGCAGAGGAGTTCCGCAATACTAAAACCAATCTTTTTTGTTGTTTTGTTGACTTTAGAAAAGCTTTTGACATGGTTCCTAGGCAAAAACTTTGGAATAGGTTGGAAGAGATAAAAGTGTCTCTCGAGTTGAGGGTTGTTGCAATAAGGATGTATGAGAACATTATTTCTAAGTTTAAAAACATTGAGGGCTGGTCAAAAGAGATTAATTGCAATATCGGAGTCAAACAGGGTTGTCCCTTGTCCCCTACCCTTTTTGGCATATACATTGACAAGTTAGAATAATGCTTGAAAAAAGAAGGTTGTGTCGGCCCTACTCTCACTGGTATAGTCATCAATCTTCTTCTTTATGCCGATGATATCGTTCTTATGGCAAGGAGTCCCCGTGATCTGGAAAACCAACTAAGAATCCTCAAGGATTTTTGCTCCAATATGGGTATGATTGTTAATACTAATAAGACTAAGGCCATGATTATTAAATCCAATAAGATCTCTTATGATACCTTTGTATATGACAACAACAACTTGGAGGAAGTGACTTCATACAAATATCTTGGAATTGATATTCACCACAAGCTCAATTGGAATTATCGCATTGAGAAAAGGATTATTGGGGGATGGAAAGCTTATTATGGGCTTGAAAACAATTGTAAATCAACTAATATTTGGAGTTGGGATAAGAAGAAACTCTTCTTTGAGACTCTTGTTACACCTGTTATTCTTTATGGATGTGAAGTCTGGAGCTGTAGTATCTCTCGTGAATCCTGGAGAAGGATAGAGCAAATACAAAAGAATTTTATAACCTATAATCTCAAAATTAAAGGAAATATGCCCTATCCCATCCTCCTCTTAGAAATAAGCCTCTCCCCTTGAGAGCATGGCTATGACTAGATACCTAATGTATAAGAACAAGTTAAACAACATGGAAGACAAGAGGCTACCTAAAATTGCTTAAAAATCAAGTCATAACCACCATCGACTCAAGCGAGGATGGCATAAAGATGCCCGGTCTTGGCTAAACTATTGGGGAATCATGGAAGAAACCATTTTGCAGAAAAAAGATACTATTAAAAAAAACATCAAATCAAAATTTAAAGAGAAAATGTGGTGTGATAAAGAGTTAGAGGAAAAAAGAAAATTAAGTTATTATAAAGATGTAATCAACCCTAATCTAGAAGATCAAAATTATCTATCTGTTTTGCCAAGTGTAAAGAAAAAAAT
>ML792371.1:217264-240306 GCA_009831015.1 Picea engelmannii
TGCCAAGTGTAAAGAAAAAAATAAGCATTGCTAAGATAAGAACAAATTCTCACGAGCTCCATAGTGAAACTAGGCGTTGGTCAATTCCTAAAACGCCATGGGATGAAAGAGTGTGTCACCTTTGTGACACTAAGAAGGTTGAACATGAAAAGCACATTCTCTTAGATTGTCCAGCCTATACCCATATTAGATCTCATTTTCAAAATATTTATCACACTACCAACCTTCCTAACATCTTAACTCAACAAAAGTATGGTGATCTTGGAAAGCTTCTCTCAATGCTTTTCGAGCACAGAAACAAAATTCTAAAGAATCACAAGTAATCACTTACCCTCTTAAGGTCCGATAGACCAATTTGATCTTAGTGGACATTAATAATCATCATCATCACTTATATTTGTTTTATAATTTGAATACTATTTGTTTGTTTATTATTATTATTATTATTTAAATGAATATTAAAAAAGTTATTTTAAATGTTATATTTAAACATCAATAAACTACTATATTTAAAACAAATTTTAATTAAATTATATTAAAAAATATTAATTGGATCGATATTTATATTCCAAGTCAAATGTGTGTCTACAAAGTATGTTTTTTACACTTACTATAAAACCATGATATTTGGAAACCCTAAAATAATTAAAATTTTCTAACATTAATACTTAGTCATCAAAATTATAATATTTAGAAAGCTTAAAAGATTTAAAATTTACTAATACAAAATAGACTATGCACTCATCCATAACAAATGCTACGATCGGCGGGGAGGTTATAATTGATCCTGAAGGACAACAAGAACATAAATACTCATGGAGACTAGGCCATAAAGCAAACAATCAAACATAGGTCTTGGCGGCATTCAAAGGCATGACACTAATACCTAATACCTGAAGATAAATATCAGAGTATCTTAGTGATAGGTGATTCAGAATTGGTGATTAAAGGTCTGAGATGCATCAATCATAAGATCAAATACAACTTATAAGGGATACATAAAATAATAAAACTGGACGAAAGAAAATTATGTCATGTGGAATATTTCCATAATCTACAACAACAAAACCAAGAGGCAGACTAGTTGGCCAAGGAAGCCAAATCATTGAAACAAGGGGACCTAAAGGACAATGAGGTAATGACCATGAGCTATTTTCCTTAGAAATATGGAAGAAAGGGACCTTGTAACAAATTCCCAATTTAGCAAAGAAGAAACAATATATATGATAAATGGTATAAACAAATATGCTATTCAAAACATTAGCATAGGAGATTATACAAAATAAAAAATATTTTATCAGAGGAGTGATGTGACGCTCCCCATTATCTCAACTCATACATTTGGCCACGACGAATCAACATCAACATCAAGAACACACATTGTGTCACCTCTAGAAGCTTCACACTCCATCTAGTAGATGAATCCTCATGGTCTCATGCAGGCATTTAAACCAAAAATTTTGAAGTGCCTCCTCGTATGTGGGACTGGTCCTCGACCTAATGTCATAATGAGGAATTTAATCAGGCAAGTCATTTCGAATGTACTAGAGGATATGAACCAACAAGAACTATCATCATTTCAAAAGGTGGCGATGAATAACGCACAAGGCACCAAGGTTGGAAGATACACAAAGCAATATTTGATGGATTTTAGGTGATTTGGGATCATTAGTGTTATTTGACTCACCCCTCTTCAAATATTGCCACATCTGCAAACTCATGCTCATAACTGTTTCAGAATGTGGCGCAAAGGTCAAGTAGTATGTGATTGTAACACTTTCAAATTGGAAGATATGAAGATTAAACTAGAGCACCAACAACATGAAATCACATTTCTTCATGAATTCCAATCAAAGTTCAAGCATGCCAAGCAAGTGAGGGAGGAACGATGAGATAAAGAAATGACAATTATATTAAGGAGAGTTCATCGACAATCACAACAAATTTACCTATTGGAAGGTGTTAGGGACCTAACCTACCTAACCCATCAAGTAAGTAGAATAATATGTTTTCTGTGTAATAAAGGTCAATATTAATAAGGCATAGTAATAAGAAAGAATAAGTCAGATGTAAGAAGACCTAATAGAATCTTCTGATTCTAGAAGATCTTCCTCTAGATTGTTCTTTTGGTAGATAGATTTAGTATAAATAGGAGTCGAGGGCATGAGAAGTTTTGTCTTGGAGATTATTGTAATAGAGATCTGCTTTATTGGAGGTTTCCCCCTCGAAGAGGCAAGTGAACATTGTTATCATTAATAAAGGTTCTCTTTCTGGTGTTATTCTGGTATTAATCTGATATTGTTCTGGTTATCTCATTGTTGTTCTGCCATTACTTGCTAAAATATTTTTGTTATGCATACTATTTTATATCTCGAATATTGCAAGTGGTATCAGAGCTCTTTCCAGGGCAAGGCTTGTGGGGTAATTGTTTTTCAGGGTAGAGACATATTTAAGCTACAGAGATCTGTCATTACGTGCATAAACCCATGTTCGGGGAGTCATACACGCAAGAAATACAAGTGGTTTTTAAGCGCACATCTATTGGCCACCCTTGTAACCCATGTTGGTACCCCTTTGAGTAGTAGTGCATCAAACAACACCTGTATACGGATCGACCTAGATATCTTGAAGCCCTCCATACATAAATTGATATCCTAACTGCTATAGTGCCACCAAGAAAAATACTTGGGAAGATACTCTCTAGTACCTGGGTAGTACGGATAAGGGCACGATCTAGCCTCCTTAGTTGGTGCCCTGAGATATTGGGTCAAGTACTATTGTTAGACCCCGCATGTATATCAGAGAGCTATAGCACATGGAAAAACCTTGTATTTATAAACCCTAAATACCCTAACCCTCAGGACTGAAACATAATAGACAAGATCTATTTGCGCACAGTTGTGCCTCCTGCATTCTGGTTGCGAAATTACTACACATTTCTTCCTGTTAAGAATTTGGGCATTTCAACACTGCAGTATTCTTCAGATCAGAGTATAAGTCCGCAAGAGTAATAATAATAAAAAATTATGGATCCTGTCGACACCATTATTTGAGTCCTATCCCATTGGATTCCTCTCTTTGCCCTGATCGCAATCATACCTATCATTTTTAAGCAAAAATAAATTTCCCGTGAACTCGAATCCCTTCCGACTCCCTTTTTTGGGCCTTACCCCATTGGATTCCCCTCATCGCCCTGATCGTCATGATACCCTTCACCCATAACCCCTTTTTTGTCTGATCCCACCCATCCCTTTCCATTTCCCCCCTTCATCATGTCCCACACCCGTAGCCAAGACTTGGAAGCCCACTTCACTTCCTTGTCCTCTGCTTTCACATAGACCCAGTAGGAAGTGTTGAAGCTCAATGCCAATATTGGAACCATCAATAAAAATATGCATTCATCCATAGATGCCAAAATGAAAACCATCAAACAAGACCTCTCTACCCAACTTGCATCCTCCACTGGCATGATCTGCGCCAAGTTGAATATCCCTTCCGACCTTACGTCCTTTGACCCACCTTTTCACCCTGAAGGTGAAACTTCTTCCAACTCCCAAACTTTTCAGCCCCATCACTTTCAGCATGACCTGCACCTTCCGCGTGTGGATGTGAACAAACTTGATGGCTCAGATCCCACTGGCTCGGTAACTCAAATGGAACATTATTTCTCTTTGTACAAAATTACATATGAGTTGGCCAAACTCAAGTACGGTGTTCTCCATCTAGATCAAGAACATTGGCAATGGTGGCAATGGAGAAAAAATGTCTGCCAAGGGTATGTGGGTTGGACACAATTTGTGATAGAGATTTATGAATGCTTTGACATTGACACCAACCATTTAGGTCGTTTGACAAAGTTAAAACAATCTGGAACAGTGGAAGACTTTATAGCGGGTGTCACCAGATCTTCGTTATGGCTATCACCAGATACATATGAAAGAGGTTGACATCCCTAATACTGCATTTTGAACTCATGAGGACCGCTATGAGTTTTCTTGGTCATGCCCTTTGGCTTGTGTAATGCTCTCTCCACTTTCCAAAGCCTCATGAATCATGTATTTCATCCTTTTATCCATCATTTTGTCTTAGTTTTCTTTGATGATATTCTCATCTATAGTAAAACTTGGATAGCCCATCTTGCTCACATGGATCGAATTCTTCATCTACTCTCTCAACACCAATGTTTCCTCAAACAATCTAAATGTTCTTTTGGATCCTCAAAAGTCAAGTACTTGGGTCATATTGTTGGAAAGGCAGGTGTCTGGGTGGATCCTAAGAATATTGAAGCTATGCAGGATTGACCTCTCCCCAAGACTCTCAAAATCTTGTGTGGTTTTCTAGGCTTAACAGGATATTATCGCAAGTTTTTTAATAATTATGGAAAGATTGTGGCCCTCACACTGCTCTCCTTAAAAATATTTTTTTCACATGAATCATGCAGTTGATCAAGACTTTCAAGCCTTAAAGGAGACTATGTGCATCACTCTTGTCCCAACACTTCTTGACTTCACAAAAACCTTTGTCCTAGAATGTGATGCTTCTGGGAGAGGAATTGGCACAGTCCTTATGTAATAAGGTTGGTCTTTGGCCTTTACTAGCAAACAATTATCCGAGCAACATTTGGGCCAATCAATCTATGAAAAGGAAATGTTGGTTACTCTGCATGTAGTGGACCTTTGGCACCCTTATCTATTAGGGAAACGTTTCCAAATTAAGACAGATCATCATAGCCTCAAGTATTTTCTGGAGCAACATCCTTCATCCCCGACGCAAAAAAAATGGGTGACTAAGTTGTTTGGATATGATTATGAGATCATTTACAAGAAAGGCAAAGACAATGTGGTTGCTGACGCTCTTTCAAGAAAGTATGAAGATGAAGGGTCCCTTTTTTTCCCTCTCTTTCATTGTACCAGATTGGCTCCAAGTTGTTCGTCGGGAATGGCTACAAGATCCCAAAATTTTGCATATGATCCAACAATTGCAAGACAATTCTCCAGTCTCCCTAGGGTACTCTTGGCACAATGATGAGCTTCGCTACAAAGGTCGTACGTATTTAAGTAATCATTCACAACTTAAATCTACGATGCTTTCTGAGCTTCAAGCTGCACCCAAAGTGGGGCACTCGGGGTTTACCAAAACCTATGATCGGGTCAAACGTTCTTTTTTCTGGGATGATATGAAATAGGATGTTCGCACTTTTGTGGAAGAATGTGATGTTTGTCAACACAACAAGGGAGAAACAGTCAAAGTGCCTGGCACACTACAACCATTGTCGATTTCACCTGATATTTGAAAGGATATCTCTATGAATTTCATTGATGGATTACCTAAATCGGGCAATAAGTTAGTCATCATAGTGGTAGTTGATCGTCTTTCCAAGTATGCTCATTTTTGTTCTCTTCAACACCCATTTACCGCCTCCACTGTGGCTCATTTTTTCATGGACCATGTCTTGAAGCTTCATGGAATGCCTCATTCTATTGTTTTTTATCGAGATCCCACTTTCACCAGCAATTGTTGGCAAGAATTGTTCAAGCTAAAGGGCACCTAATTACATCTTAGAACCTCTTATCATCCCCAGACTGATGGTCAAACTGAAGTTGTCAACAAGTGTTTGGAAACATATTTGAGGTGTTTTGCATCTGAAAGACAAAACCAGTGGGCTCAATGGTTACCACTAGCCGAATGGTGGTACAACACTTCTTACCATACAGCTACTCGCATGACTCCTTTTGAAGCAATATATGGACAAAATCCACCTTCAGTTCTCTCATACATGCCCAGTGTCTCGAAGGTCCAGGCGGTTGACCAAAGTCTTATAGTTCATGAGACTATTCTCCATACCCTCAAAGAGAATTTGGTAATGGCTTATAATCACATGAAGCAACAATCAAATCAAGGTCACTCCAAACGTTAATTTGTTGAAGGAGACCAGGTGTTTCTTTGACTGCAACCTTATAAGCAGAATTCACTCAAGGCTGAACATTGTCAGAAACTGGCGCCCAAATTTTATGGTCCTTATACAGTTCTCAAGCATGTGGGATAGGTGGCTTATCAGTTAGCATTGCCTAGTCATTCTAAGATCCATCATATTTTTCATGTCTCCTACTTAAAGAAGGTGATTGGAACTAAGTGTCAAACTCAAACTAGCCTCCCCGAGTTGGATGAAAAAGGCTCCATATGGTTGTAGCTACAAGCAGTCTTGGACCAGCGTGAGCGTCATCTCCGTCAGTGCACCATCAAGGAAGTGTTAGTATAGTGGAAAAATACAACTCCAACTGATGCCACCTAGGAGCCAACTACCATTCTGCAACAATTTCCTCATCTCAAGCCTTGAGGACAAGGTTGTTTTTAAGGGGGAGGGCATGTTAGGGACCTAACCTCCCTAACCCCTAAAGTAGATAGAATAATATATTTTCCATGTAATAAAGGCCAATATTAATAATTCCTAGTAATAAGGAAGAATAAGTCAAATGTAAGAAGACCTAATAGAAGCTTCCGCTTATAGAAGATCTTCCCCTAGATTGTCCTTTTGGTAGATAGATTTAGTATAAATAGGAGTCGAGGGCATGAGAAGTTTTGTCTTAGAGATTATTGTGATAGAGATCTACTCTCCTGGAGGTTTCCCCCTCAAAGAAGCAAGTGAACATTGATATCATTAATAAAGGTGCTCTTTCTAGTGTTATTATGGTATTAATATGATATTGTTCTTGTTATCTCATTGTTGTTTTGCCATTACTTGCTAAAATATTTTTGTTTTGCATACTATTTTATATCTCGAATATTGCAGAAGGAGAAAATCAAGGACTTAGGACAACAATTCAAGGTCAGATGGAAATCATCCCTTCCAAAGGCTCACAAACATCATGTGAAGTAGAGCAACCTCAACAACATCCATGTGCAGTCAGCTTCTAGAATGGCACCCAAGCACATGTGGACACATAACTAAAGCTTAATTAGCCAAGTTTCAAATATGTATATCTACATTTTATGATGCTCATAGGATAGAATCCTTCTTAGGATAAGAATCTCTTTTCATGTAAAAGTTTTTTGGAAAACTTCAATGCTGTGAGGAATTTCATCTCCTTCTTTTTTGGATGATATGCCATGAACACAAGAATATGTACTCTCTAGCTAGTTTTAACATTGTTACAACCATCTCTTATATATAAATCATTACCTGTTCTTGTTAAAAAAAATAATGTACACATGTTATTTAATTAACTATACACAAATTTAAGAATTTAAGAATGGTATGAACAATAGGAGGAAAAACATTGTTATGTATACTTCATCCACCTCAAGGAAAAGAGATCAAATATACTCGTATGCATACCATAGTCCACTAGTGATTATCTTTATACAACATCCATTGTACTAGATGCAATTTGATTCACTTTCCTATATGTGTGCAATATAAACATGGTAGCTTAGATTGATAGCATTAACTATTGCTAAAATCGAATAGAAATAATCAAATTTATGCCTATTTAGGTTGCTCATGAACCATTGTTAGTGCCCTCCTCCTTTGGTTACTCTCTCAAATATGGTAAACAAATGAATAACACTCTTATTAATAGTTTGTCTAGTCATCATTCCATAAATAATATAACGAGATAATATTAATCTTATTAAGCTCCATCATAAATAAACCTTACATTTATTATCATATCAAATACCAAATGGCCATTGGAACATTGAATCAAGGTTGATTTTTTTAAACCAATGAGAATTCAAGAAAAAAACACACACATAATTTAAATTGACACGGTTAACATTTGTATTAAAAGGAGGCTGCAACCACATTGTACAATGAATTAATACAAAGAAAAATTGAAATATTTAATATCAGGATTTCAAAAAACCCAAATTTTAAAAAATGGTTGACTACTATATGTGTAGTTCTTACATTTGTGAAAATAAAACTATAAAGCCTACTAGTATAAAGTCTCATAAACTGAGCTAGTAACAAAAACTACTTTAGTATAAAGTCTCATAAACTGAGCTAGTAACAAAAACTACTTTAGTATAAAGTCTCATAAACTGAGCTAGTAACAAAAACTACTTTACAATGTATAATAAGACATGGTATTAGAATAAAACATGCCCACTAAGGGTTTTTTTTTGTTTGATGTCCACCTCAAAGTTGAGCTCTAAGGTTGCATTTTTATTTTCCATATCTCCTTACATTTATTGAACTACTTATTCATCCTTAACTATTGTTTTAACATAACCAATAGACATCTTGGGAAGAGAGGCCAGAGAATGTGAGTTCCTAGCAAGACCTAGGACAAATTTGTAAAGCATGTGAAATTTTGCTTCCAATTTCTCCATTTGATTGCTTTAACGAGCCACTACTTCTTATAATTCAACATTATTAGATCTCTAAGAACCAATTTGACTTGTCATTTTGCTACTATAATGAGAAAATGGCCACCCATTAATCCTCAATTTGGAATGTGCTCCTACCTTGAATTGTACAGAGGTCCAAAATTTCACAAGGGATATAGTGATTGGAGTGCATGTGGCTCTCCATTATTTTAAAAACCTTAAATTTGAACAAAGTGCTAGAACCAAAGAAAATAATTGACAACTTCCAGATCGAGAAGACCAGAGTGAGGGCATAACATGGGTCGAGAGCTAAAATAGAAGCCCAATTCACTTGGCAAAGTGGACAAATCCAAACCATAGGACCTTATTAGACCTTTGAGATGAAGATTGTAAAGTTGAACCTACAAATGATACCATGTTAACATTCCTAAATCACCTACAGAGGCCATACACTACAAAAAAGAGAATCCCATCTTTGTTGCTCAAATACATCATTTTGCACTTATTGTCTATCCCTCCACCATGCATGTAGTAATGAAAGGGAAGTACATGAGGTTAGGTTGAAGTCATTCCACTTGTCCACTAGCTCCATTAGCATGCATAACCTATGGTTTGTTAAACTTAATCATGTGAGGTAAGAGTTGGTTGGAACCCCCTCATTTATTTTCAACATTCCAATGTTTAATGCAACCACCTCATTTGCTCTGATGTCAACCAGGCTATTAAAGGAGTTCAACACCTAGTAGAATTCTATGATTGAAAATTCCTCTCCACCCCTTGAACTCTATTTATTAGTCTAGAGAGGCTTGAACTCTAAGTGATCAATTGAATTTGCATTTGTCTGGTTATGATTGAGAAATCTCCAATAACAATCAAGTTTTGTATTCTCCTTCATTTGAGAATCCTTAAACCCTGATTCAAGGCTAGTGCTCTTGCTTGATTAGATTCTCCTAACTCTTAGGCAAAGATTATTTTTTTAATTTTTTTTGGATCAAAGATGACCCCACACCTACCATCCCTAAAAACAAAATATTTTTCAACTCAACTTTGGAAAAACTATAATTTTGCAATGCCAAATCCAAAATTAATTGAAAAAATAGCCTCTTTCCTAGGAATTAGCTAAAAATTGTGAAAACATAGTAAACCAAAAAATTTGGAAACATATTAGCTTCACTTTCTTAAATGTATATATGCATGCAATATAAATATTGCACATAAATTGGTAGTATGAGGTATCACCAAAAACTAATAGAAGTAATCCAATTTGCACATATTTATATTTATATTGTTTATGAGCCATCTTTGGTGCCCTCCTCCTTTGGTTACTCTTTTTGGTAAACAAATTAATAAATAATATTTTTTTATTAGAAAGATCAAAAAATTATTAAATTAATATTTTTTAATTAATTATAATTTTTAAAAAAGTCTCGGAGGTGTAGGATAGTTTGTGATGGAGTGTGTTGTTAAGCCACTCCTTGTTGTTAAAGTTATTGGTTTGAAATTTGCGGGGACAAAAAATCCAACCATGTTAAGGGTTGGTGTAGCTCAGGCCGGGTGCGATCCCCGAGTGATTTTGACTGCTTTTCAAGCCACAGGTTAATCCTCCGGCCAAATTAACAAACAAAAAATATTATAAAAAAAATTCTAATAGACTTTACAATACATAAACCCAAAATTAATTGATTTTGTTTTTCTAAAATAAAAAATGGTAAAAAATGTTAAACCAATATTTTTTAACCAAGAAAATTCATAAAAATATAAAAAATAATTTACTTATAAATTAAAGAATAAATAAAAAAAAAGGAAAATACTAAAAACATGCAATATATTCTAGGTGGTACCTATGGAAGGGGCCATTCTTAGTTAGAGCCAAAATATTAAATTCAAGTTTCTTTAATAATCAAGTTGAGGAGTATGCCCTACTCCAAGGCATTTAATTAGCCAAGGCAAACACAATCAGATTCTTAGTTCAAGGCTCTATAATCAGGTGAGTCTATCGCACCCTGAAGGCCATTCCCCACGTTACCTTCTACCACATACTACAGGAAAATAATGGATGAGCCGAAATTCAAGTCAATATAGCCACTACTTTGGCAAAAGGGACTTAATGTATCAATGTGAGGTCTTCCCACAATCCAATCCCATGATAAGAGTTAAATGGGTGGTAATTTTGGAGAGCCAAAATGTTTATTGCCCAATTAAGAATCAATTGGGCACTGGAAAAGACCAAAAGAAGCTTGGGAAGAAAGGGTGTGTGTGTTTCGCACCTCGGAAAAGTGGAAACATAAAAGCATTTCATTCTAGAGTGTGAAGCTTTCAAAGATAGCAAGGACAACTATATAAATATATTGACAACTAGCTCTTGGAATGACTTATTCAGCGAGGGGACACTGGAGAAATTAGGGGAGCTCATCATCAAATTAAACAGGAAAATGGTTGAACTGTTAAAATCAGTGTGTGAGAAGGTCTGTCCCATAAGCTATTGTTAACCTAGTAAACATTAAAATTACTTCTTCTTCTTAAACTTGGATTAGGACATCAACAAAACAATTAGCATGCCACCTCCACATGTCATTCCCTCAACGGACTGGATATTAGTACCCTCCTCCGCACATTGTTCTCCTGTTCACGGTGGGACATTCTCGTTATTCTACATGTGGATTTGGATCATGGAGCTTGTGCATATCTTACACATGAATTAAAAAGGGAAACAACAATATTCCATCTAATTAGGATTAATAATAATTTTTTAAAAATAGTATGTGAGCTTTTACAATTTATTCTTCAAAACAAACACGTCGATGCAAAAACTAATTGTAATATCTCAAACACATAATAGGCAAAAACACCATTTAGTAAATGAAAGTTTTGATTTTAAAAAAATCATAAAAATAAATAAATTTATATTTAATTTAAATTATAATTTTACAATTTATGAAATTTAAAATTATTAATTTTTTATTAATAATTATAGAAAATTGATGAAAAACAAAATTAATCAATCATTATGAAGAAAAAACATAAAAATAAAGCAGGATTTTTTTATTAACTTTGAATATATTTTAAAATTTTAATATATAAACACAAAAATAATTGAAAAAATGACAAATAATAATAAAGATTCTAAATATTAATAATTAAATAATCATAATAATAATAAATATAAATATTCTAAAAATAAAGGTAAAGTAATATTTTTTATTTAATTATAATTAAAAAAAATCATAAAAAAATAAAATAATTTTTAATTTAACTTTGAATATATTAAAATTTTTCAATGATGACAATGATGATTAACATCCATTGAGGTCAATTGGTCTATTACACCTTAAGAAGGTAAGAGATTACTTCAATTTCTTTAAAATTGTATTTCTATGCTAAAAAAGCATTGAGAGAAGCATTCCAAGATCTCCACGATTTTCTAGATATATTGCAACCCCAAACTTCACATCTATATAAGATAAATGGAGTGAAGAGAGCGTGAAATAGGATTTTTTGATTTTTTTTTTTTATCCCAGAACCAAAGGTCTGCTAATTTACAATTGTTTTTTAGCCCATAATAAGCTTTACACCTTCCATTTATCCATTTTTCAACCCTATAGTTCCAATTGAGCTTGTGGTGGATATTGATTCCAAGATACTTGTGTAAAGGCACTTCCTCCAAGATATTGTTGTCATAAACAAAAGTATTGTAGGTGATCCTTTTGGATTTAATTATCATAACCTTTGTTTTGTTAGTGTTCACAGTCATGCCCATGCTAGAGCAAAAGTCCTTGAGGATTATTAGTTTCTTACCTAGGTCACAAGGACTCTTCACCATAAGAAAAATATCATCAACATAAAGAAGGATGATGATGACTATAATAGCGAGAGTCGGGCCAACATGACCCGCATCCTCCTAACATTCTTTTAATTTATCAATATAGATGTTGAAAAGGGTAGGGGAGAAGGGACAACCTTGCTTGACTCCTATATTACAGTTAATTTCTTTCGACAAACCCTCAGTGTTCCTAAATGTGGCAATAACTTTCTCATATATCCTTACTGCAACAACTCTTAACTCGAAAGGGACTTTAAGCTCTTATATAACCTATTCTAGAGGTTAGTCTTGGGCACACTGTCAAAGGCTTTTCTAAAATTAACGAAACAACAAAGGAGATCGATTTTATCATTATGACACCCCTCTACAATTATCCTAAATGTAACAAGGTGGTCCATAGTGGAATGGTAGCCTCTAAATCCAGCCTGGCCTCTAGGTCTTTTTCCATAGCTTTCTAGCCACGTGTCAATCTTCTTTTCCAAAATACTTCCATATAGCTTAGCTAAAATGGTGCTAATCATAATGGTCCTATAATTATCTAGGGATTGCTTTTATCCCCGCTTTTAAAAATAGGTACAATGAGGCTTTGAGTCCAAGGTTTTGGGAAGCCTTGTTGGATAGATAAATTGAAGAGCTTATGTATGTGAGTGATGAGGATAGGTCCAATTTTTAATATTTCAGCTTCATAACCTTTGATGTCCTTAGCTTTACCTCTTGAGAGCCGCTTAACCCCAAACTTAATGTCCTCTATAGAAAACAGTTCATCCATTGTAGAGTTGTTTGGCATGTTGTCCATGATGTTGGGGGATTCATACATATTTTTAAGGTAGAAATTATAGTCCTTCAAGGGAATCTTAAATTATTTTCTTTAGTTTCACGAGTTAGAATTTGCCTCTAAAATTTCTTAGGATCTATCTTAAATAGGTACAAAAGATTATCTTGTTTTCTATTTATATAGTCTTTTTTCTGTTTAATTAAGGTTGTGTATCTATTTATATTATCAGATTTTAAAGATGCATTGGAAGCATCCCTAATGGATTTTCTAGCAATTTTATATTCATTATCATCCCAAGGGTTAGTTGTACATACTATTTTTCTTTTTATATAGCACCTCAATAGAGAATTTGTTAATTAAAATAGAGAGGGTTGTTGTAAAATTCTAATAGTCAGCTTCAATGTTGTTCTAACACAATATGAGTTTTAAAGCATTGCTTAAGTCTTTTAAGAAGAGATAGAATTTTTGTTTGTCAAAAAGTAAGTTCCTTTGGTTGTCAGAGTGCTCCTCTACAGATCTTTTTTGCATGGAAAAGTTTAGAGTTAGGGTTAGAGGTCGATGATCAGAGTTAGGTTTTTGGTCATCTAAAAGATCAAAGTTTACTATTTGGTTGTATATGAGGATATACGATATTACATAATCAACAACACTGCTAGCCAACCCATGGATACAAGTCATCCTGTTATAATTTGGCCACTTCTTTAGACCATTGCAAATTATTAAATCTTGAGAACTACAGAGCTTGATTAACTCAGTACCAAACAAATTCTCGATCAGGTATTCAGAGTTTCTTTTGTAACTGATAGCTAAGACAAGGTCTTCATCTAGCCAAAGAGGATTAGGGTTGGAGTCATTACTTAAAATAATAGCTTGATTGGTTGTAGTTCTAGCATTAAAGTCTCCTAACAACATGACACTACCTTCATTTTCCATATTGTAGATATCTTGATCTAAGCTTTTGTAGGCATAATTATTATCTAGATTGTTTTTTGTATAAAAAATAGAGTTAATAGGTGTGAAATAACATATTGCTATATATTCTTAGCGTTAATATCAAATATCTCCATCCATATGTACTGATTGAGAGGATATTTCTTATGAAGTCGGATGTGAGGAGAGATGTTCATTTTTATGTAACATGTTATGTCTCCAATCCATCTACGAGAGGACTTCTTGTTCCATGTGGACCACAAAACAAATCCTTCGATATTAGGGACCTTACATTATTCATGCTCCCAAGTTTCAATCAAGAGAATAATGTCAATGTCACTGGAGATCCAGCTTTGTATAGGCCCTTTACTCCATGGAAAACCACGACAGTTCCAAAAGATGATATAGGGTGTCCCAAATTGCTATTTATCGTTATCTTTTTGGTCTCTATCCCTAATAATAGCCTTTCGATTTCGAATGATTTCCCATTTCCCTTCCTTCCTGGCTTCTTTCACCTTTTGAACTTCCTTCCTTAATCCAACTTGGTCCTTTGGAATGAGGTCTTCATTGATAAACATTCATGACCATTTTAATCTTGGATTTTTTCTTAGTACACCATATTTATGGTCAATAGAGATTACCTTAACCCGGATCAACCTATCTTTATGTTCAATTATTTTTCCCAACCTCTTTGCTTCTATGAGGCAAGTTGTCTCAATTTATGGCTTTATTTTTAATTTTTCTTTAACTATTGCGAGGGTGTTCTCATCTTTCTTCTCTTTTACACCAAAAATTACGAGGTTCAAGGCTCTTTTGTTATGTTCATTTATGAGTTTGTTCATTTCTTCTTATAATATTTAATACATAAACCTTAAAATAATTGAAAAAATAAAACAATAATCAACACTCTAAACAATGATTAATAATTTAAAAATTAATTATAAACATTCTAAACATATATTAATGATTTAAAAAGTGTCCATGGGATGTAGCTTGGGTAGTTTGGAGGAATGATTGTTATCCTCCCCACCCAAGTTCAGATCCTTGGAGTGACATGTTTGTGCCCGTAATGGGTCTATAAGATGCTTTTGTTGTTGAGCACCTAATGTTCCAAAAAATAATCGGCTTCCCATGTTCCTTCTCGGATTTTGGGGGGTTATTCGTGGACGTTTCTAGCATCGATCTCTGATGCGGTGAACCACATGAAAACAAAAATTAATTATTTAAAAATTAAAAATACTATTATTTTATTAAAAATAAATTTAATTAATAATATAACTTAAAATGTTAGTGAAGCAAGCTGAGAGCGCATGACCTAGGGTTCTCTGTCATCGGCTGAGCACTTATGCTACTTTCAGAATGACAGTGGTTGGAGGTGTTGATGATTGTAGCTTCATGAGACATTCTCTGGGTTGTTCTCCTCTAGACTGAGTTTAGACGATCTTTGAGAACGCCCATGTGATGGGTGAGTCATACTCCTCTTGACTGAGTTGAGATGACGTGTGTGGTCTCTTGTCGTGCTCCTCTGGACTGAGTTGAGATGACTTGAGATAGTCTCCTGTCAGACTCCTATGGACTTACTTGAGTCGACTGGAGATGGCTCTCCAGATAGTACTCCTATGGATTTAGTTGAGTTTATCTGTTGAGGGTGGCGTCCATGTGGTTGAGCACATGTGTACTTATCCCTAGTGGCAGAGCACTAGAGGATGTGTGAGAGATCCTTTCTATATTGTCTACGAGTAAGATTATTGTGAAACCTTAAGATGGACATGGTTCCAAAATATGAGATCATATCCAACAACATCGGTAACAACATTCAATTTATGCTTGATTAAGCGGTTATAGGCAAGTTCATGGGCATTTTTCCCTAGAAAAAATATCTAGAGTGGTGGATTCAAACCCGTTGGAAGCCTAAGGGTGAGATCAAACTCAAGCTCGACTCTAAAGGTTTTTTTACAACAATATTTACCGTTATTGAGGACAATGATCATGTGTTTGAAAATGGCCCATACTTTTTTAATTCAGTCGGTCTTTGCCTTCATCCATGGATTGAAAAATTCAGTCTTGAAAATGAAGATTTCACAGTTGTGCCAATTTGGATAAGGCTTTACTCCCTGCCGCAAGAATTATAGGAAGAAGAAATTATGGAAGGAATTGGAAATGCCCTTGGCACCTTTTTCAAAACCTCTGAAGTCATAAAGAAGGGTCGATATACCTCATATGCCCGAATATGTGCCTACATAAATGTATCCAATGTACTCCCGGAATCCATTTGTCTGTGTTATCAAGACACATAATGACTTTAGATGCTAGACTACAAGCACATCCCTTTTTGATGTAGAAAGTGTCATCATCACAAACATCTCTTCAGAGATTTTCCTCTCAACAAACCAATTCCTCTAATGAAGAACAACCCAACAAGGGATGCAGATGGTTTCGAAACATTTTCAACAAGAAGGTGTAACACCAGAAAGAAGCTTGTTCCACCTGCACAACCAGAGATTACTAACAACAAAAAATTTGAGACCCTCCAGCTCACTCTAAAGGACTCCTAACAAGGTCAAATCCCAGTAGCAAACCCCCAATCACCTCAGGAGGAACCTCAAATCATGGAGGAGACTCAAGAAGAACAAACAAAGTGCCAAAAAATTATAGAACTATCTAGCGAGGAGATCAAAGATCCATACGCATAAATGAGACAGGAAGAAGAGAACAAAGGGGACTAGGGAGACGCTGAAGAAATAGTGTTGATAGACCTGGATCTTCAAACCCCAATGACAACATGGAGGAAACAAGACCCTAACTCTATTCTAGAACAACGAATACAGATGGTAAAAGAGGCCTTAGTCAGAAGCAAAATTTGACATGTGACACACCAAAAAGGTAAGCCATTGTCCTCCTCCTTTGTTCATCTTGGATTCAAAGCTATTGATACCAAAGAAGCAACCAAATCAGATAAATAATAAAAAAAATAGGATGAAGAACCAATAAACAAATCCTTCAAGAACTTGGTGAAGTGCTCATTAACTCAGGAAGAATAACCCTGATGACAAACTCATTCCCCCTCAACCCCCATTATTCCTCATGAATCTCATCTCATAGAATATTAGAGGTGTTAATGGAAAAAACAAGCATCGCATGATGAATAAACGTATTGTTAAATAAAATCCCTCTGTTATCCTTTTGCAGGAAACCAAATGCCCCAAAAACACCCTCACTAATCTGACAACCAAATTATGGAAAAATTCTCAAGCAATTACCATTGACGATCAGGGCACGGTGAGAGGTCTAGCCATCATTTGGAATTCGACCAAAATCTCCTTAACCATCTTCTTCTCCACTTCCCATACCTTCTCAATCCACTTTCAAATCTGGGGTACTGCTTCTTCATGTTTCATCACCAATGTTTATGGTCCACCTACTGCCCCAACAAAAGACCTCTTCCTTAACTCCCTTTAGGGTCTCAAAGCCATTGTTGGGGGATCATTGGAGGGGATTTTAACCTCATTACCTCCCTTGAAGAAAAGCATGGGGAAATTCATCGTCTTGATCATGCCTCCCTTAATTTCAAAGATGTCATTTGCGACCTCAATCTTCTAGACGTACCCTCTTCTAATGGAACCCACACTTGGAATAACCATAGAAAAGGGGCTAACCAGATTACTTCTAGACTAGATTGCTTCCTCATCTCAATCCTTGTTAATGGCTCTGCCTCTGCCAATTTCACTCCTTCCTGTGGCATTCACCAGAGCGACCCTCTCTCACCTTTCCTCTTCATATTGATGGTGGAAGGTCTTGGTCATGCTCTCAAGGCATTGGTCACTCAAAGGAAAATCAAAGGGATTTTCCCACATGGGGAAGACCTTATGATCACTCACCAACAATTTGTGGATGACACGATGCTAATGGGGGTCCCCACTGTTCGAGAAGAAATTAAGACAATAAAGCAAGTGCTTATAGAGTTTATGGATTGCTCGAGCACTTCCATCAATCAAGGTAAATCTCCACTCTTCTTCTTCAATACTCATACTGCTATTCAAAACAACATTTCTCGAATTCTAGGATTTCAACACAGTTTCTTACCTTCCAAGTATCTCGGTGCTTCGCTAAGTGACAATGCACTGAGAAATGCTACTTGGGAAGATATTCTCACCAGAATGGATAAAACAATGGCCAATTGGACTTACCACTCTCTAGATTTTCCAAGCCACCTTGTTCTTCTCAAATCAATCCTTCAAGAAATGCCTCTCTATCTCTTCTTGGCTCTCGCGGCCCCCAAATCTATAGTCAGGGTGGTTCACAATATGCAACGCTCCTTTTTATGGGGAGGAGCAAAAAAAGAGAGAAAATGGGCACTAGTCAGCTGGGAAAAAAATTGCAGACCAAAATTGGAGGGAGGCCTTAGACTTCGTCATCCCGAAACCCTCAGCTCAGTCCTAGGGGAAAAAATCTAGTGGCACTAGATTCAAAACAAAAATGATCTATGGGGAAATATATGGAAAATGAAATATTATCCTAAAGAAGCAGACCACAAATTTATAAGGCTTTACGACAACAAAAATGGCTCCATAATCTGGAACATAGCATGGAAAAATAAAAACATCATTCAAAATCACTTATTTTGGGAGGTTCATAATGGAAAACACACTCTTTTATGGGAGGATGCATGGCAACAACTTCCTACCTGGGGATCACGGGAATCCCTTCAACCCCTAAAAGAAACCATGACTACTCAAGGGAATATTTGGGTTTGGAAATACTGGAGGAACACTTTAATGAATAGTCAATGGAGAAGTTGAATACCGATAGACAACTAGACTTAGAATGATTCTTATCAGAAATGGGGTGATTTTTGGGCACAACTTCAAAACCAAAAAATCTTGAAACATGAAGGACCTGGAAAACTAAGATGGGGACATACATCCAAAGGAATATTCTCCATTAAAGAAGCCTACAATCTCCTCAATAATCAACAACCCCCCATCCCCAATCTCACCTAGAAGTAGATTTGGAATAAAAATATTTGGCCCAAAGTCTCCCTTTTCCTCTGGCTCCTGGTCAAACAAAATCATAACTTATGAAAACCTAACAAAACATGGTTTTATAGGAGTTACCATCTTTCCACTTTTTCATCAAGAAGGAAAGACCACAAAACATCTCCTAAATACCTATCAAGTCACCTCAAATATTTGGGACTTAAGCTCGACCACCTTCCGAAAATAAGCTAGAGACATCTCCAGCCTTCATAGAACTATCACCCATTGGAACCAGATTGATTTCTCCAATCTCGTTCTATCAAGATCTTGGCAGCTTCTGTTGGGTTTTGTTTTATGGGAACTGTGGAAATAAAGGAACCAAAGAATGTTCAAAGGGAAAAGTTAGAAGATAGACAACATATGGGTTTAAACTCAAAAATACATAAGGGAAACAATCCTAACATAAAAATGGATTGATTTGGACTGGAAATGTACCCCATTGGATGCCTTTATCCTAATCTCTTTAGGCCTCGAACAATCTGCCCTTCTGTCTAGTCCCACTATCCCTCATCCCACCCCTCCTCACCACTTATTTGGTCTCCTCCTCCTAAAGGTCTCATCAAATTTAACTTTGATGGTACCACCAAAGGGAATCTAGGATTGATGTCTTCATAAATCATAATGAAACCATTCTTAGAATCTATGCAAAAGGAATGGGCGATGCCACCAACAATGCTATAGAACTTTTAACCAGGACAAAGGCTTAACAATAACCATCAAAGAAAAATACAACAAAATCATTGTAGAAGGGGAGTCCCTCGCTAGATGCATGTAGATCAAACCATGAGGGAATGGATCTCTCACTGGTTTTATAAGTTGGATCATACTGAAGCCTTAATGTATATGATGAGAAATCACGATCACCAATGCTCCAATATTTATTTTGAGGTGACATGCCAAACGCCCAATAACTCTTAGCATCATAATTATGCAGGCATGAGTCTCCATGACAAAGACAAAATGAAAATTGTAATGGGTTGAATGATGCATTTGACTTGGATGTTTTCTCTTCTCTGTGGGATCAGTAGTCAAAGCAGTGACCAGCTTCCTAAGGGACACACAAACAATTTTATTTGTAACCATACCCGAAAAGTTGGTGCAAATCAAGGAAAGAGGAGCCAAAGGATGGACATGATTCATGGTTCAGGCAAAGGTCGAAGCCAACGAGCTTGGCTCCTGATATCTAGGGCTCATCATGAAGCAATCACGATGGTTGAGAACTACTCTTCCCACATCACGCCAGAGGCCCAGGCCACCATGGACGATCTCGAAGCCGAGGTTTTCCAGGTTAGAAGTAGAACCCCAGAAACTAAAGTTGATGTTGATATTATGCCATGGATCCTAGACGTACACTCTACCAGGGCAAGGGAAACTAAATATTTCTACATCATAGACTTGGATTGGCACATTAAAACTCTTCTCAGCAAAGCCATCACCAATCAAGTTGTTGCCTTACAAGGCAAAAACAATAAATTCTAAAACAATATCATGCTATTTTATTAGTCTCTGCTGAAGGAAAGGCATGTACTATATCATTTGATTTTGGATTGACCATGCATTACTTTAAGTTTGACTACAAAATTTTCATGGTTTCCAAACTTTTTAGTCCCCACAGAAGGCAAGGCATGGACTATAGCATTCGATTTGGCATTGATCATGTATTACTTTGAGTTTCACTACAAAAAATTTCATGGTTTGCAAACTTGTACATAGGAGAAAAGAAATATAGTTATTTTTAATAATATTTAAATTGATTTTATCTAACACACTATTGGCTAATAAGATCGATGTCTTATTGCCAAGTTTTGATATTTTTATAGATAAACTAAGATTTTCAATCTATTATAACTTCAATCTTTCTCGAAATCCTTAAATAGGCTCTGCTTTTTTGGTGACAGTGCATTATATCCACTGACAAATCGATCAAATCAATCTGTGTATGCATTATTGTGTTGCATTATATCTCTTGGAAAACCGATTTGTTTATATAGTGGATCTCTAGGCTCTGATTTTTCGACGACAATGCATTATATCCATTGACAAATCGATCAAATAAATCTGTGTATGCATTATGGTGATGCATTATATCACCTGGAAAACCGATTTGTGTATATAATGGATCTTTGTATGCAGTGAGTTTTGGCATCATTCTACTACCTTTCCCCACTGCCATTGTGCTTGTACATAACCTCGACAACCATTGTGCTTGTACATACCCTCGCCCTTCCTCTGGTCTAAGGCTACACTCGGTAAGATAAGAAGATCTCTGCTTTTCATTACAAGCCAACCCTGACCGCCTTTATATGTAGGATCCATTGCAGTATTGATAAATCCTGAGCACTTAAAGGGATATAAATAAGGTTGATCTCTTTGCTAAAGTTTCTCCCTACTGAAATCTAGTGCAGAGCATGTAGGGATCAGTTCAAAAAAAAGGTACTCTTCAGGAAAAACTTGAGGAAGTGGATATTTGAAAAAAAATTTATCGTCTCCTTGATGAGCTCAAGAAGCATGAGATTTGTAACAATGTCTAGAATTGGGGTTGTCGGGCATCTTTGGAGCTTTGTTGGGAAACACACACATTCATACTCAGTGAAGGCATTATTACAAGTAGTGGACAAGCAGAGGAACACATGCACTGGTAACGTGCTATATAAATGAAAGGGATATCGAGGGCTAGAATGAAATGGATGCTATAGGTTTGGATGCTTACTCTTTTACTGCTTTAACCAATTCAACCGTTACTTCTAGGTCATAAAGGTCCATGCTAGCTAGCCCTGGGTCTCTTATGTATTTGCTTTATACTTGTAATTCCTTGATTTGAGTATAACAACCTATGCACAAATGCAAGGATCTATTAGTATTTTTGAAATGAGAAATGAAAAAGAAAGTAAGGGTTAGAGAGAAAGAAAGAAAATGAAAGCTTGTGAAAACCCTTAGCTCTGGCACTAACTTGTTATACACACATGGACAAATTCCCTCAACTTGATTGATGAATAATGTGGGAGGGGGTTTCTCCGACTGGTTACATAACATAATGGAAATGTATTTGCTATGTCCTTGGCCTTCCCTCAACATATGCCTATATATAATAGGATGATACATTCTCACCTCTACTTCCATCCCCACTTCATCTATACCGACTCCAATTCCATTGTGCCCCTGCACCCACCTCTCCTAAAAGGGAAAAGGGCTACTTAAGAACTATGATAGCTTGTTCATTTACAGGTACTTAAGGAATATGGCTTGGCTTGCAAAATTCATCCTTGCAAGATGAGGAATTTCTAAGTGGTCGGGAATATTTAACCTATCCTTCTACCTGCAAGGAAAAAACAAAATCCCTTAACGAAAAGGTGATGTGGATATACCAATACAATGAAGGGTAAAATTGGTGAACCACCGAATTGAGAATGGCTATGAACCTCACCCTTGAAAGAACGTGGCTTTAAGGCAAGCTAGTTCAAAATGATCTACATTTGTTTGTGTTGTGCAAGTTAGACCCACAGAACTCGCACTAGACTGTGTTCAAGATAGAGGAGTATTTCTACAGTATGGGGCAGTGTTGTCGAGGGTGGTTGTTGCTGAAAGATTCTAGTGGTGTAGTTGAGTAGGGAAAATTGAGTGCCCAATCACTCCGGATCCCATCATTGATGATCCCACACATCACATCTGAATCCAAACTAAATCGGTGGTTCCTAGTTGTTTCTTGTTCATGTGCCTATGCGTGGGTTTTCAGTTTTTCTCTCATATTTTCCCTATGGGTCGTCGCGTGCGAGTGTAACACACCCACCACGGGGCTAGAAAATTTTCGGCTTTCTTTCCTTTTTAAATTCTAAGGAGCCTATCGCAGACCCTCCTTTCCCTTTTTAAAGTCCCTCATATGATCGACGGCTATAACCACAGGCCTTATCGGAGAGGTGCTTGTCAGCTTTCGCGATTCAGGAAATCGCGATGCATGTATTTCCCTTTTCTCTCTTGTCTTTCGAAGGGCCGAAGCCCGAAATGAATCTAACCGCTTAACGAGATTAACAACAACTCGGATTAAGCCCTGGTACTCTACCCTTTGGGATTTCGCATACCGGGATTTCGGGATATGCGACGATAGGAAGTTTCGCACTTAGGTTTCTCGGGAGCTGAAACTCCGAAACCTTCA
>ML792371.1:255532-270384 GCA_009831015.1 Picea engelmannii
GTAGAGCATACAGACACACACACATGCGACAAGAATCGCAGGAGGAGAACTAGAGGAACTCTGGAAAATACAGTGAGTCATGAGCAGAGGAGAAGGAGAGTAACCTTCATCCTGGACTTCCGACGAGCGATAAGTAAGAGACTGAGTCTCAAAGCATCGTGGTCTAGCTCGGGGGTGGCTAGTGGTAAATCAATTTGGAGTCGCTGAGCCTACGGTTGGGTGGAAACAAGCACCCCTCTCAGCAGTTGCATTACACCTGGTGTTTTCTGATAAGTATTTATGTCCTATATTTCAAATTGAATGTTCCTAGAATGCATGCTCATGCTTGTACACTCATGAATGGTTTCTGTATAGAAGTGTTTGCCTGGTGTGTTTGATCGGAAAAGGTGGATGCATGCTTATACTTGTATGGCCATATTCGGTTCATATATATATATATGTATATATATACATTGAAAAAGTTCAAATTCCGAGTCTGTTCTCGGGAGATCTGTCCCATTTACTTGACTCACGTGATGTCTTGGTTGGATTTCCCCGAAGGCACCTCCTTCTGGGAAAGTTTCCTCACTATTCTAGAGCCGGAGTGAGTTCCTTGAAAGGACTACCGTTTAAGTAAATATCTAAGCTTACCTCGCCCCTGTCACAGAGTTCATAGCTCGATAAGTTAAGAAGGCCTTTCAGTCATGTCCCCAAGCCTGGTGATAATTACCCAAGAATCCGTTGAAGGATTTTATGGCCTAAGTCTGGAGACCTTGCACCAAAAAGAATGGTTCCCTCAGAGTTTGGTCTTTCGGTGTTTTGGCACCCGGGAAATCCAAGGGTAAGTTCCCTTGTACTCGCCAGTCGCGAAATACCGAAGTATGAAACCCCGAAAAGGTCTAGCGTGGATAAGTCTTGGTGTTTCGGTGTTTCGGCAACCGGGAAACCGAAGGGTCAGTTTCCTTGTATTCGCCAGACGTGAAATCCTGACTTGCGAAACCCCGAAATGATAATAGTGTGGATGAGATATGGTGTTTCGGTGTTTTGGCACCCGGGATATCTAAAGGCAAGTCTCTTGTACTCGCCAGTCCCGAAATCCTGACTTGCGAAACCTCGAAATGACATAGCGTGTCTAGAGTTTGGATGTTTCAGTGTTTTGGCACCCGGGAAACCCAAGGGTCGGTTCCCTTGTACTCGCTAGTCACGAAGTCCCAACTTGCGAAACCCCGAAATGAGCTTAGCGATGAATACAGGCTTGGGAGTGTCGACTCCCGAAAAACCTAAGTGCGAGACCTCTTGTCTGCGCATATCGCAAAACCTCGACTTGCGAAACCCTGAAATAATAATAGCGCAGATAAGTCTTGATGTCTCGGTATTTCGGCACTCGGGATATCTAGAGGCAAGTCCTTGGTACACGTCAGTCCCGAATTCCCAACTTGTGAAATCTCGATATGGATTAGCGTGTGTAGATTTGGTTTTCGGTGTTTCGACACCCGGAAAACCGAAGGGTATGAACCCCTCATCCTCTTCTACCGCGAAAACCCGATACGCGAAACTCTGAAAGGTGGAATGCTAGGTTTTAATCCGAGGCATTGTTAGATGTGACGAACTGTTGGTTCCTTTCGGATTTCGGCACTTTGAGAGACCAGAGAGCAGGGGAACACATGCATCGCGATTTCCCGAATCGCGAACGCCGGAAGCACCTCTCCGGTAAGGCCTATGGTCATAGCCAACGATCACATGGGTAAGGATAAGGGATGGTAGGGTCTACATCAGGCCCCATAGAAATTCGGGGATTCATTTCCTTGAGGAAAAGATGGAAAAAGTTGAAATTTATTAATTCCCATAGTAGGTGTGTTACAAATTGGTATCGGTGTGTTACAATCTTGCTGATAAAGTTGGGGCCACTCAGAGGCTTCATTTCCACAGGAATGGAGAATAGTGGTGAGTGTAGCCACAGGGGGCCGGCTGAGGCAGTCAACGACATGATTGGAGATACTTGTCTTATACTTGATATTGAGATGAAACTGTTGCAGGTAGGTGGACCACTTCTGATGGCGGTCGTTATGCAATTTCCCTTGTGTCTATATGAACTGCAGCGACTTGTGATCACTGTGTATGATTGTCTCTTTCCCCAGAATGTAATGTTTCCATTGACAATAGGATTGTACAATGGAATACATTTCCTTGTCATAGGTGGGGTATTTCCGGACAGTATCGGAGAGTGTCTCACTATGGTATGCCATCGGATGCCTATGTTGAGTGAAAACTGTGCGCACAGCATAGTTAGATGCATCAGTCTCAATCTTGAATGGTTGTTGATGATCGGGCAAGGAGAGTACCAAAGTTGAGCACAAGCGATGCTTAAAATCATTGAATGCTCATTGTTGCTCATTTCCCCCACACGAAATTGGCCCTACCACCGCCCTTGGTCACCGAGCTGAGGGCCCATGCAATATGTGAGAATCCCAACATGAACCATCGGTGGAAGTTGTCTAGCCCCAGAAAGATTCAAATCTCGGTCAGTGTGGTCGGGGTTGGTCAGTCACATATGACTTGGATCTTAGCTGGATCAACATGTACCCCATGCTCATCAACAATGTAGGCCAAGTATTGGACCTTGTTCATACCAAAAGAACATTTTTCCAAGTTGGCATATAGCTTGTGCTTCCTTAGAGTGCTCAAAACCTGTTGAATATGTCGCATGTGTTCTTCCCACGTTCTGCTGAAGATGAGGATGTCATCCAAGTATACCACCACAAAGGATTTGGTGAAGGGTCTCAATACATCACCCATCAACCTCATGAAAGTGGTTGTTGCATTTGTTAAGCCAAAGGGCATGACTAGCCATTCATAGAGACCTTCTTTAGACTTGAAGGTTGTCTTCCATACATCAGTTGGTTCGATGGGAACCTGGTGGTAACTAGACTTTAGGTCAATCTTGCTAAAGAACTTTTCCCCCTTGAGTTGGTCAAGAAGATCATCAATCATGGGAATCGGGTAGCGGTTCCTGACTGTGATTTTGTTTAAGGCTCTGTAATCAATGCAGAGTCGCCAAGTCTCGTCCTTCTTCTGCACCAGTACAATCGGGCTTCTGCAAGGGGAGGAGTTGGGTCTAATGTGCCCCTTTTGAATAAGCTCTCGGATCTAATGCTTGATTTCTTCATTCTCCATCAGCGAGCATCGATAGTCTGGTCTATTAGGTAGAGGTGCGTCGGGGGTCAGATCAATTGGATGCTTGACCTGACAGTGTATCGGTACCCCAATAGGTGAGGTGTTGGAAGAAGGTCAAATTGAAAAGAAAGGTTATTTTGGGAAGAAAGGCATGCACGAGGAAAGTGACATCTAGAGGGAAAAGCAGCACGTGCGCATGCATGGAAGACCTAACAACATTAGGGTAGGGTTTTTGTAATACATTGTAATGGCTGATGAGCCAGAAATATATATATATATATATATATATATATATATATATATATATATAGATATAGATATAGATATAGATAGATAGATAGATAGATAGATAGATAGATAGATACCTAGGAGGTCTAGAAGAGACATAGAGAGTCACAGAGGTAGTAGTTTTTTAGTCTAAAGAGACGACGGGAGGAAGGAGTCTTGTTTTGATAACTAGTTTGTAATACTCTGTCATACGACCTAATTTTGTAAGTTGTTGAGTTGTAGAGAGTCAGAATGGTAGATATCGAGGGTTAGATCACAGGCTGAGGGGCCTGGTGTGATCTAGTCCACCTCATAATAGATCTCGACCCAATTGTGAACGAGCTGTAAAGCGCGTGGCATTGTAGTTTTGGAACTACCATAATAGAAGAGCTTGAGAGCTAGATATTTGTGGACGTAGCCCAGGGGGAGTGAACCACGGTAAAACCTGTGTTATGTGATTGAATGCTTGTTTCCCTTTTTACTGTTTATGAGTGGATGTTAGAATGATGTATGAATTAACTAAGGAATTATATTACATGACATGCATGAATGAGAATGTCAGTATATTGCTTAATAATTAAATAGAACTCTCAGCACACACTTCTCAGATCTCCATTCAATCCTGGGCTGCAAACACTTGAGTATTGTAGTCACCCATTAAGACTATCTCGGGTGGGACTGCACAGTGCACCCCGTGTACTGCATTTCCTTCTGGTTTACCAGGAGGTCCGATAGTTTTAGAGGTTTTGTTGGGAACCCAGTAGACCTGAACCTGAGTCGATTATGTTAAAGGTAGATCAGAGGAAGTAAACCAACATGAGGAGAAGATGTCTCTGTATTCTTCCACGATCCATTCCACTTGCTTATGCTGCAAAGAGAGGCATTGTGTAAAGGCCACAGATGTGGTGGTGACCTTCTTCTTACTGTAAGCACGGATCACAAAGAAGACAAACTTCTCGGTTTTTGAAATTACCTTACTGCATTCCTTAGTAGAGATTAAAGAAACAACAGTAGGCGGTGCTACTTCTGGGATCCTGTACAATTGTCTACCCAATGTAATAATAACACTATGGGGTCTAGACTCATACACAACATGATGCTTCCACAAATATGGTTGTCCTCAAAGAACATCACAAACTTCAAGGGGAGAAATATCACACAGTACCTCATCTTTGAAAGGCTTGATGTTGTAGGGAAGACGACACTGTTGGTTGATACAGAGGTATCTTCCTTGGTGAAGCTAGTCGATGGTGTAGGGTTGTAGGTACAGTGTCATTGGCAAGTCCAACCGCTTGATGACCTCTGCTGAAATCAAGTTCTTTTGACTACGGTTGTCGATAATGAAATGAATCGGAGCCCCCTTGACCCACATCTGTGAGTGAAAGAGGTGTTCCCCTTCCTTTGGTTCTTCTGGTTCGCTTGGACGGACTTTGGTGGTAGTGATAGTGGCACTAGGTTCAACATCGATAATCCGCTTCCCTCCTTCAGGATTTGAATCGGAATCAGAATCAATCTCTGGCTCAGAAGCCTTCAACTCGGCCACGAGGGACTGCTTGGAGAGACATTCTTTAGCATTGTGCCAAGGAATTTTATGGTACTCAAACCATTTTTCTGTGTCCTTCTTCGTCTTCTTGTTGCCCTTCTTGTGTTATGGCTTGGTCTGGTTGTCCTGAGGGCGAACATATCAACTTGGTCCCTTGTTGTGTGGGTTGGGGTTGCCTTTGCCCTGCTTCGGCTGTGAGGGGTTTGTAGATCCAATCTCTCATCGTTTCTGCTTAAAATTTTGCTCGGTCTTGACAGTGTAACTATAAGTTGTGCCCAAAGAGGCAATGTCTAGGAACTCCATTTATGTTTGAATGTATCTATGCAAACAACCACAATATTTGAGCACCAGATCACACTCAGAGTCTTTGATACCCAATTTGGTGTGTAGGGTATGGAAAATATTGGTGAAATATGGTATTGTTTGGTCCCTTTCTTGACGTAGGGTGGTCCATCTGGTGTATTGGTCCTCGTAGCTTCCAACAGGGCAAAATTGTTCTTTAATGGTGTCTTGGAAGGAATCCCATGTAGGGGCCACCACTAACATTATAGATTCCTCCACGACCCTTTTCTCAGAGTAAGTATCCCACCAGTCTTTAACATGGGGAATGACCTTGGGGAGTGCAAAAGTGATCTTTTCCCTATCGAAATAATTGTGGACCGAAAAAATATCCTTCGAGTAGATTCAACCATTTATATAGAGCATCCACATCTATCAGTCCTTCAAATAATGGAAAATCAAAATTTACCTGTACCTTGAAGGGGGTTGAATGGCTACTTGATGAAGATGCTTCTCCTGTGGGCATCCATCGAAGGATATGCATAAAGTTGTCCATCATTTCGTTCCTTTTTCGCGCGAGGGCTTCCTTGAGCAACATTTTAATAAGATCTCCTGATTCATAATCTTTCTTTTCATCCCCCATGGGTTGTTTTTGGGCTCGACACAACCGATCTAGTAATGGCTCGATTGGTTCGAGTCCCAACTTATTGTACCCAGATCTTGTCGGGGACATGCATGAAGAAAAATAAATGAAGAGCAGACCGGTCTGATACCACTGATCCAAATTTAGGAGCAAAACGAATTGATTAACAAACTGAGTACTATAAACACAGAGATATGGAGAATAACACAAATATCCAGTGAACAATATCTCCTATTAAATAATGAAATAGGTTGAAACTGTAAAACTGCAGAACTGAAATTGTGCTCGAATGGTGGTAGCTATCTCTGAGAAGAGATGTGGTTGTTACGCGCATCCGTTTGAGCAGAATCGATTACAATGAGGCTCCATAGGACTTTTTGATATTACTCATGAATGCCAAAGACCTAGTCATCCAAAAACCTAACCCTAGAAGGTGAAATGCCAAAAGTCATGCGGGCCCTATGGGGAAGTTGGTGTAATTTGGTACCTCAACTTCCTAGGGCTGTAACTTTTGCATACGACCTCTGTTTTAGGCGTGTAATAGTCCATTGGAAAGGTCTTTCAGAGAGCTACACATTCCACCATCAAACTCTAACTCAATCTACAATTTGATTGTGGCGAGACAAAAAACAACGTTTAAGGCCCCAAAACGGCCCCAGAAGTACAACAAGATGTGCTAACATGAAAACATACAAAATAAGCCAATTAGATTAGGCGAGAGGCCACCCGTATCCACCTGAAGGATGTGTGGGGATTTAGATAGCCCCAGAAGTGTAGAACCAACAATTACAAAGCAATACATAAGAACATGATGAACAAAAACGGACAGGAGGAGCCAGTTGGAATAGGTGGGTGACCCCCAATATCGACCTGGATCATTCGTACAATCTGTACAACAAGGGAAAGAGGGCACACAAATTGAGGAAGTTTGGCACGGTTTTCGAGGTTGTATTGAGGTTTTTACTTGTTGTTGTTGGGCATTACAAAACAGTCTGTACAACTAACTGTGTGTATGGATTTTGAGGTACAGTTTTCTGGGAGGGCCGTACAATAGTACGGACTTGGCACAAATTATGAGGAATAATTTTTGGGACTGTTTTTAGTGTGTTGTAAGTGGATTTCTCTTGCTGAAAATTGTGATTTTGCTGCTGATATGTATTTTCTTGAAGCTGAATAATAAGATCTCTCTCTTTCTCTCTCTCATTGGGTTTCCCCACATTGGGGTTTTCCCTGACATTTGCCTAAATTTTTGAGTTATTCATGGGTGATTGAATGATGTTCATTGTGTTTATTTTCGCTGCATAATTACTTAGCAATGTGTATTTCGGCTTATGGAAATTTCTGAATGTGGGTTTTATACATTTCAGAGTTCATGCAAGACAATTATCTCTAGGTTGCTAAGTGTATGAAAAAATATTAGCTTGTTAATTTTTGTCATTAAAAATTTACATGGTATCAGAGGTTGGTCTCTGAGTGACAGTGAGCAGTGAGATTTTTGGGCAAGTTTGAAGGGGGAAAATTTGTGATTTTTTTCCTAGAGCTGTGAGAGGGAATATGGTTGCATGTATTATATTTGAGGATCAGTTGGATCACATTTCCAACTATTTTCAGTGGAAGGTCCGAATGTCAGTTGTTCTCAAGGAGAACAAGATTTGGAACTATGCCAATTATGTTGTTGTGGTTCCCATAGTATATCATGTTGCTTTGGATTTTCATGAGGTCAAGGAGGCCAAAGATCAGGATGAGGTGAAGGATCACCTTATCCCACACTTGGTTGAGAAGAAAAAAACCAAAGATATGTGGGATGCACTTAAGAACTTATTTGAGGCGAAGAATGAGAACCAGAATACGGCCTTGAAGGCTAAGCTACATGATACCAAGATGGGTAAGGAGGAGAGTGTTTCTTCTTATCTTAACTGGGTAGCTCAAGTGAAAGATGAGCTGGCTACAGTTGGAGAGGTCACATTGGATTGAGAGTTACTGAGGATAGCCTTGAAAGGATTCACCAATGAATGAGAAGTCTTCATGAAGTGTGTGGTGGGTCGAGAGAATCTTCCAGATTGGAGCAGACTATGGGACGATTTCACTCAGGAGGAGATCCAGGAAGGATCTCAGAGCAATGGACAAAAGACAGATGGAGCTTATGAGAATGTTGCTCTTGCTGCAAAGAGAAAGAATAAAGGAAGTTATGGGAGGGACTTGAGTAAAGTCATATGTTATTGTTGTAACAAGTTGGGGCACCTTGCTTCTCATTGTCCTGAGAGGAAGAAGAAGAAGAAGGAACAGGAGGGGCCTAGGACAATTGCTACAACAACCATGGAGGACTTTACTTCCAAGTATGACATGGAATTTTCTTTGGTTACCCTAGTTTCCAGTGTCGGTAGCGGAGGATTTGGGGGTGATATCATATGGATTGTGGATAGTGGAGCCTCTTGCCACGAGACAAGAATCTGACGAGTATTCTTAATTGTCATAGAGGCAGGTCTTGACCGACAGGTGGTAAATGAAGGTGGTATGGCGTGAGTTGTACATGGATTTGGAAGGGTTAGATTATGACTCGAGTATGGAGGATTCCTAGAGCTTGATGGAGTTCTCTGTGTTCCAGGGTTGAGGGTTAACTTGCTCCTAGTATCAACCTTGGAGGATGTAGGATATTGTACATTTTTCAAGAGGGAACATGTATTTATCTACAGGGAGGGAGTGGACTTGGTGGAACTGCAACTAATTGGTGATCGAGTGGATAGGTTGTATATGTTGCGAGGACAACCTTCAGTGTATGATTCAACGCCGAATGAGGAGAATGAGGAGACTCTTGAGACTGTGGTGGGCCCAAGGATTCAATCTTGCATTCTGAGAGAAGAGAGTGATTCTCTTCTAAGCACCAATAGGAGGCTCAACTGGTGTGGTCGAACCAATGCTCAGGGTGGAGTGGATTCTCCAAGGACCTCAGGGTTCTGGGTAGCCGTCAGGAGAAGATATTCTATTTTGAGTTATGTGCAGGTGTTGAGGATGGCTCCAGGTTCAGAGGGAGCTCCTACTGAGCAAAATGTGATAGGACTAGATGATGTAGATGGCATCGAGTACATCCCTTGCTAAGAGGGAGTGTTAGATTTTTAGCTCGGGAGGTACTCCACATGTTTTGTCTTGTATGCGGATGTTACCTTATGTTGACACTACTAGGAACTTAACTTTGTAATGAGTTTTTCTAAAGTTGTAAAGTGGTTCTTTTATTAAAGTGACTTTTTAATAAAGTGTACCTTCTGTTAGCACTAGACCAATTCTCCTCGGGCTTCAAACTTCTATGATTTCTGTCCACACCTACTAAAAACTAAAAACTAAAATAAACACGCCATTCCCTATTTTAACTTGCTGAAGATATATACACTAAGTAATCACTTCTCTCCAATGCATCCAATCAAGAAATTGGTTACTTGATTGCTCTCTCCTTACACCGTCTGCAAAAAACTCTAAGAATGGAAACTCAATCTTTCATCCAGATCCAATACCCGTGTTAATGAAACAAACATATTCCAACCCTTCTGATGAATGAAACATGTCAATAAAAGAATATATGAAAATATGAAGAATGACCCTGTCTTGATGAGAGAGTGAAGAAGAAAAACCAATTTCATCTCTAACTGATAGGTGTTTATTTTTCCATGTTTTCAGTTTCGAGATCTTCAAATAAAATGATAGAAATGCATTCATTTTTCCTATCACTCTTATTAATTATAACAGGGAAAATTTCTGAGTATTTTCGAAACTTATCAAATATAACAACCTTATCATGTGAAACAAAGTTATCCAAAGAATACTCTTCTCTTATTTCAACATCAATCTCTTCTTGATTTTCAAAAGGAAGTGGGATTGCCTTCACTTTATGATCGGTAAGAAGACTCTGTTATGGGGAAATGAGAACACTCCGTTTATAAAAATTTCCCTCTTCAAATGAAGCAAGCACATTATCCATATCAACAATGTCCACATCCATAGGGTCTGGAACAATATGCTCTTCTTCATCACACTCTTCATTTTCTGAACCTGGAGGAAGATGTTCATCTGCAAGAGGTTCTAAAACAACCTCTTCTTTATCACAGTTCTCTTCTTCATAATCTCTTTGCAATGTTTTATGAGCTGGAGAGACATATGAGTGGTGAATGCCTAGAGATCCTTGTTCATGCATTTCATCAGAAACCTCATCTTGGTCTTCACAAACCTAATCTTGAAATAAAAACCCAGAGAAAGAACAATCTGAAAAAACAAATGAATGACCATCTTCACACCTTTCATCCAAAAGACAGGGTTTTGGATGCTCATGGGAAACTTTAGATGCAACAACCACTTCAAGTATATTTGATTCCTCATGTACTTCAACAGGAAAAATATCAATTTGATTTTGACTGCATAAAGATTGACAAGGCTGCAAATCTTTGTTAACTTCATGGGATATAACCTGACTATCAAATTGCTGATCTATTTCATCTTCAACTAAAGAAGAGACATCTGCTTGTTGGAAAATTTCTTGATCATCATGACAACTAGCTTGTGAAGCAAATTCATAAAATGCCTCTAATATCTCCTCATCATCCATATATTCTACATCATCCTCAATACTTTCCAGATAGTGAATGAAATCTTTCCAAAAATTACAATAGTCTTGAAACATTGGTGATGAAGGATGAGACTTCCCATAATGTCCAAAAAAATATTCTATGAAAATATTTAAGAGAACACAAGCTTCCTGATTGCAACCCTTCATACCATACTCTAGATTTGTCTTCTAGGGTTGCCATAAACATCTTCATGAGAAAATCCTCAGGAAACTCAACCCTCAGTCTACATACATGTATATGAAATTTAATCAAATGAATACCAACATCATCTTTATTTTCATCTTTGAATATGGGAAGATGGGTTGACCAATCAACACAAGGCATAGGATTTGGAAAACTAGGAATACTAGATCTATCCATAGGAGCATACCTGACATTTTTTCTTGCAATAACACTCATTTTGGAACTTCTTCAAACTACTGATCTTCAAGCAGTGGAGTCACCATGAAACTTTGATCTTCTATATCTTTTGATATTGGATTCGCCATGAAATCTTCAGCTTGTGGATTTTTCAAGATTGGAGTCGCCATGAATGTTGTGGAGATATGGATTTATGAAAATGGAGTTTCCAGGTGAATGATGCACAACCTATTTGATGTCCGACTGCTACTCACAATCAGATCTGGATCATTGTCATTCTTCCCAGGGAAAATTTTCACATTTGTTCCCCGACAACGGCGCCAAAATGTTATCACTCCACCAGTTCTCTCAAGGCTAAGAAGGAGACCAACAGAGGTAACCACAGACCAATCTTTGGACTTGGTAGCTAGCCCTACCAAATCAGAGAGGGCTCTCTCAAGAATCTCATAGTCAATGAAATGAATGGAGAGGAAATCAGATCTTAGGCTAGATATTAAACTCACTTAGGTTTGATTTTTAGGGTTTGTTGGTTGAAGCATAAGTCTAGGAACTAGGCTAGGGTTTCAAATGATCAATTGCAGATATATAATGGGGAAAAGTAGGTATGATCAGTGATAGAAGTAGGTTTTCATTGTGGTAGAGGGATGAAAAAGGTGAGGATCAAAATGAGTATTTTTTCATGAATTCATTTATCAGAAGAAGTGAGACAAAAATATGAAAATCTCATCAAAACAGAGCATAAAATTATGAAATATGCTTATAAACTCAAGAGATGATCATATGAAGACATACATATGGTATCAAAGAGAAGTAAACATGTAAAATGATGATAAAACTAAAGAAAAACATTGTCAATCATCATACCATAGGAATCCCAAGATAATAGCTGCAATTGTGTATTATTTCTGCAAAAATACGATGTACACTAGCTCCCAAAGCCTTTTTTACTCCCCCTCTATCTATGAAAAATAGATACATATAGACAAAAAAAAAACTTCCCCTCTCTCAGGGGTCGAATGCCTCAGTGTAGGAACAGACTACAAGAATATCTCCAACAAACCCTAATGACTAGGGAGGTTAAAACAAATCCTCCAAATAGAGTTGACTGAGCTGCCCCTCATTAATGAGGTCCAAAATTACATCAAAATGACTATAACAAGTCCATTCACCCTTAATTACATCACATTCACATATAACTAGAGTAAATACATCATCAACCTAAGAGTTACTGAGAAAAAGGTCAAAAAATGCATTGACAGGTAAAAGCGCAATGCTCCTCTGCAAAAGCGCAGCGCCTAGTCCAGAAAGGTGGCAGAGAGTGATTTTTTTGACCTGTTTTTGGGATTTTTCTCTCAACCAATTTGTTGAAAAGGCACCAAAACTTCATAGTTGTCATGTATATGTGATTATCTATCTAACAAGGTAAATTTTTTGTCATTTGGAGGTTCTAGGAAAAAGAACAGCGCCAAGGAGTTGCACTTTTGACTGAACTGATATTTCCAATTTAGGCCAAAAGTCACAAAAAACTAAAATTTCACAATTTTTTTTCAAAATTTGCCCAAAATTGTTCCATGAAGCCAGGAGATGATATATTAGCCATGAAGGAAGCCTTAGATAGCAAGCCAAGTTTATCTTTCTCTTTTTGTCTCATTAGGGTTTCTTTCAACCTCTTATTCAATTGCTTGATTCTAACTTGGGAGACCTTGTTCCTTGTATAATAATGCATGGCCATGTGTCTTTGTAAGTTGTTGTTCCTGTTTGCCCTCTTTCAAGAGCATCTCCAGGTGTTCATTGACTCTACCAAGACAATAGTCTTTGTCCTTTTCAAATTCTGGTGCAATGGTGCCTTCAATGTCTTGTTGACATAGTGGAGGAGATGGCTCAAGACTCATCTGACAATAGAAAGGCATGCCAAATTTTATTTGGAACCATAATAATTTGACCTGGGACCCCAACAATAACCTTGAAAGATTACATTTGATCACTGACAACTGAAAGGAGCTAACACCTTCTAATATTAAAGTGGATTTATTTCATAAAGTACACTTCTATAATAAAGTGAAATGTACTTTAATATTTTAAGTGATTTATTTTGGAGGAATGAATCATGACCCTTGATATTGTAAAGACACGATTAGATCTTGGCCTTTGGATTTAGGGTTAGGGAAGGTGAAAAGACACTTTGGAGAGAAAATGCCATTTTCAGATTTATAAAAGAATGCATTGGGTAGTGTGCAAGACACAAGAGAAGGAGATTGAGAGAGAATTTTCGAGTAGGTTTGAGAGAGGAAAATTAGGGCAACAAAGAGGGCACATGTCCCAAGAGAAAGTGGGCGCAAATCCCAAGGGAACATCTTTTTTTTAGTTCTGAGTTATTTTTCTGTTGTTGGAGGCCGTACTGTACGGATCTGTATAGTCCGTGCAGCAAGGGAAAGAGGGCATGCAAATCGAGGCAGTTTTGGCACGATTTTCGAGGCTGTATTGAGGGTTTTACTTGATGTTGGGTCATACATAACAATTTGTACAACTAACTGTGTGCATGGATTTCGAGGTACATTTTTCTGGGAGGGTTGTACAACAGTACGGACTTGGCACGGATTACGAAGTTGAATTTTTGTGACTATTTTTAGTTTGCTGTAAGTGGATTTCTCTTACTAGAAATTGTGATTTTCCTGCTGATATGTATTTTCCTGAAGTTGAATAATAAGATCTCTCTCTCTCTCTCTCTCTCTCTCTCTCTCTCTCATTGGGTTTCCCCACAATTGGGTTTTCTCTGACATTTGCCTAAATTTATGAGTTATTCATGGGTGATTGAATGTTGTTCATTGTGTTTATTTCTGCTGCATAATTACTTAGCAATGTGTATTTCTGCTTATGAAAATTTCTGAATGTGGGCTTTAGACATTTCAGAGTTCATGCAAGACAATTATCTCTAGGTTGCTAAGTGTATGACATAATATTAACTTGCTGATTTTTGTCATTAAAAATTTACAATAATTATATTTTTTATGTGAAAAAGTTAAATAAATTTTGATATTTTTATTGTGTCAACTAGATGTATATAAAATATAAGATATTTATTCAACTTCAATATATATGTTTTCAATTAAATCTTTATTTATTTTAAATATATTAATTTTTTTTTTTAAATATGAAATGATTATCAATTAAATAAAAAACTTAATTAAAATAATAGTAATGTTATTATTAATTATATTTTGATAAATTTAATAATTTTTTATATTACCAATAAATATTTTTAATAAGTTTTATTCACATTAACATAGTGTAAAAAACGATTACATTCATTGTTTTTTATGGCTTGTAAAAAAAAACATAAGAAATTAGGCCAGAGAGAACATCAAAATATCACACCTATTAAGTCTAGTCTACACTGGATGCATATCTCAGGCCATATCTAACTGTGTTTGCTGAAATTTCCAAACTCTTAAATACTTGGGTTGACTGATAATTGGGTTGACAAAAGTACTTGAATGATAATTGGGTTGACAAAAGTACTTCAATGATAATTGGGTTGACAAAAGTACTTCAATGATGTTGAGTGCCAACTTTTCCTTTGTTTTGCTCTTCAACGACTTCAATTTGGATACCAAAAACCATCCTATAGATGACTTGGCACTTGGCTTCAAAAAACATGTGTTGAATTTTCAATGAGCTATGGCTCGTGCATTTAATTCATTCCATTTTTAGCATTTTACTTAAACCATAAACAATTTGTTTCAACAACCAATATCACAAGAAGAAACACCATGCACAAGTACACAAGAAGTATCCTGGGAAACCCTTCTCAACAAGGGAAGAAAACCCAGCCAATCCTTTTCTATATTCTTCAAGAGAACGACCTCCACCACCATAAAGACTTAGCACACAAAAGGGTGCTTACAAACCCTAGAAGACTAGCGCCCAAGAGAGGTGCACACTTTTCCCAAGAACAAGTGTTTGCTGAAATTTCCAAACTCACAGTTGTGATATG
>ML792371.1:279273-300198 GCA_009831015.1 Picea engelmannii
AAAACTTAGCCAATCCTTTGCTATATTCTTCAAGAGAAAGACCTCCACCACCATAAAGACCTAGAACACAAAAGGGTGCTCACAAACCCTAGAAGACTAGTGCCCAAGAGAGGTGCACACTTTTTCCAAGAACATTTGTTTGCTCAAATTTCCAAACTCACACTTGTGATATGATTCCTCAATGGGGAATTTACCTTTATTTATATTAAACTGAACCTGTCAACAGAAGTGTCTATTGGCACAACAGGGTTGACCTCAATAGCTTATAATATAATTAATAATTACCATATTAAGTATCTTTTACATTAAGGCGGGCCCGACCTGTACCCTTTACATTACAAATAGGGTTACAGGTAAGTCTGACTCTTGAACAATATAGCAAGAGATCTCATACACCCACTAGTGCTCAACCACTAGGGGCACATCCATCTGTGCTTAGCCACAGGGATGTCTCTCTATCTCACTACGTCTCACAGGAGAACCACACTCACTAGTGCTCAACCACTAGGATCACGTTCACATGTGCTCATCCACAGGCACGTCAAACTCAACAAATATTCTTTCTCACTGCATTACATAGGAGAGTCTCTGGAGTTCATCATCTCAACTCTCTGCTCAGAGGAGGCTAATACATCGTTTCATCTCTTTCTCAAAATGATGCACCCAACTCATGGGCTTTCACACGTTCATCTGTGCTCAACCACATGCACGTCCAACACAATAGATATTCTTTCTCACTGCATTACACAAGAGAATCATATGGAGTATCATCTCAACTCTCTACAAGGAGGAGGCCAACACAACGTTCCAGTTCTGTCTCAGATAGGAACCACACACCCAACTCAGGGGCTCTCTCTCGGGTTTGTGTCCTGGAGGATGTCTCACGCAACTGTAATCATCAACATCATGAACCTGTCCAATAGCTCCTCATACTTGCCCCCCTGCTTCTCTAGAACTTGGGATAAAGGGGCCTTGGTGAGCCAATAATGCTTAGTAGCCTTATAAACTTTGGTATTTTTGCTCCTAGAGAAACTAGAGTTAGAAAAGCATCCCTCAAATTCTTTTTCAATCTATTCATTAACCATCAATTTTCTCTTCTTTCATACAATATCCTCTTGAACAAATGTAGAAATTTGGTTATAGCAAGGGTGGTGGATCTGTTCTTTTCTTGCCTAGAAGTCTTACTTCATCTTCCTTGCTATCCCTTCAAGCTAGATCCTTTGTCGTCTAAGATAGCATAACTCTCCATGTTACTTGAGAGTGCCAAGCACCAATGTGTAAGTACCCATGAAGTAGTACTCTACCCGCAACACTAAGCACTGACTCCAAAACAAGCTTCCTTGACCACAAAAGGGACCCCATCAAGAATATCTATCTCACCAAAGCCCGACGGAACAAAACATCCACAAACTCACCGGGAGAACCTAACCTCCCACCACACTTGCCAACCAAACAACAACCAACCCCCTAAGATATCATTGCAAAAAAATTGATACCAAAGGACAAGTTTGGTGGGGTAGTCCAACTCAACAGGAATGTATAAAACTCCCTCAGTCAACCAATTGCAAGGAGGAGAGACCCCACTAATAGACACCGATCCCTATTGATATTACCAATCACACCCCATGAAACTAATGAGACAATTGTAATCACAATAACTCACATGAGCAGATGAAACCATCCTCTGAATCCAACCGAACCTTAATGATATTGGACTTTCCTTTTGTTAAGTTGGTCGACCTCTACATCATAAAAATTGCGCAAGCCCCTTCCCATTGTCACGATGGCTCACATTACCAACATTGAAATTCTCTTAATGAAGAGTAAACCTCGACCTTGTACCATGTGTAATGAAACCCAAATGCACCCCTTTACAAACATTGTCATATTATACTCCCATGTATCATCCCATCTAGAGAATACAAAATTAAATATCAATAAAATGCTAATAAATTATATGTGTTTTTTTACTTTTCTTTTGTTTTAAAAAATTAATACATAATAACTATATTTTCATTTACAACGGTTTATCAAATAATCAAAATTTTGCTCACTCAAATTAAAAAAACTCATTAACTATTTAAAACTACCTAATATTTTGCTTTAAATACCAATAGGAAATATTATTATCAATACAATGAACAAGACAAACTTATAGTTAATTGTTTTATATAAAAACTAAAACTAAAATATTTATTTTAAATAAATCAGAAATATTATTATCAATACAGTGAATTTATAATATGAAAAACAAACTTATAGTTAATTTATTTTATATAAAAACCAAAAATATATTATTTTTATTTAACTAATCTTATAAGGTTTATGAACGTTGAGAATAACAACAATTTAAATATTTAAATTTACATTTAATATATGTTATTTTATTTTAAAAATGTTTCAACTTGAAATATATATTTTTGACATTTTTAACACAAATATATTTTTGACATTTTTAATATAATTTTTTTTGCTATTTTAAATTATATATATATATATATATATATATATATATATATGAGTGTTTGAGGATTGTGAATGTTGAATTACCCCAGAGGGAAATCAATTCAGCTAGTACCTCCAAAACCAAAACAGACTACAGTTTTAATCATCTAGAACATAATCGTCCTGTGGGGAAACCGATTCATTCATATCTGTTCGACCTTGTAGAACAACTAGGACTGATTTATGACGGGCAAAAAGAGAATGATCCAAATGTAGAGTTGTAGAAGCATAAACAAAACATAAAACAAGCCATGCAGTTTGACACCTATGCAGGTGTCGTAGCTCATGCAAATTGTTTATTGCGTGCCACATTGTCCGTTGTTGGCGTCTGGAGAGCTGAAGCCAAGACCACCGCCAAGTTGCCCGCTATTGGTGTTTGGTGAGCTGGAGCCAAGACCATTGCTGAGTTGTCCGCTGCTGGCGTTTGGTGAGCTGGAGCCAAGACCACCGCTGAGGCCGCTGGTGCACTGGATGACTGGTCTGGGGAGTGTCGAGTGCCTTGCAGAGAGGACAACATTTGTAGAATTTGCGTCCCTTTCTTGTCTAGAATTTCCAGACAGAACCATAAGTCGTCCACATCCTTGCGTACCTCGAACACCAGGTCTTCATCCAAACATGGGTGTGGCTGGTCCGATGGTTTGTCCCGATGGACGAAGGTGTCTTCCAGAGGAGACAAGACCGGGGGTGGCTCTAGCGCTGAATTCTCAAGTGAATTTGGTGAGACGACCAAGGCGAGTTGCGAGGAAGAGGCTAGGTTCGGTAATGGGCTGGGAGTGAAACCCAGTGAATTCCCTAGGAGGTTGAACCACTCGACTTAGGCCCATGGCGAGGACAAAGGTGGGAGGCCGCTTTGGCTCTGAGAGGACTAGCCAAAGGAGGAAGGCGAAGAGGGCAGAGAGCTGTGCGAAGGTGCTGGGGCAGGCTGAGGCCGGAGGACCATGCGAGGCCTGTTTTGATGCCAAGCTGATCCCCACTTGGATTTCCCTCGAAGTCGAGGCATGACCGAAGCGAAAAGAAGGTATGAAGACACATAGAGCCGGCTAATGAAACATGTGAAAACCAGGGAGGAATGTAGATCGAGTGATGTCTCTGCTGGGAAGAAGAAGAACTGATGAACTAGTCAAGGTGAGACATGATATGAATAGTGCTGGAGAGGGAAGACTCACACCCACAAAAGTGACCACCATAAAGACTGCTCCATTAATCGGACAAGGAAACAGAAAGGAGTGCACTCAAACAATGAATAATGCTCTAAATGAAGTGAGAGTTGTGCATTTTCACAATGTGGGAGGAGGGGAGGTGCATGCACTAGTCACATGAGTAATTTGCACGCACCGTCCCCTCCACCAGTGTCCAACTAACACCCCATCCGGGGGACAAGATATATATTTTTAAAGAGTAATTTTCTTCTTAAATAATTTGATATTTAATCCATTTAACTTACCGTCAACCCAACCCTTTCACCTGATCAAGACATGACATAGACATTAAATATTTCACTATCACAGTCAATAATTTTGTTATGAATTGGAAGGTAGCTCGTGAAAGTTTGAAGCAACCTGGGTATTTAAGAGAAACTCTGACTGATCCCTATCAAACAGACTCAAGCCAAACGTACATAACAAACCCTAATTATGGCATTCTCGTCGTAATATTTACGTTTTACATTCAGCTCGGGAAACGTGCATTCGAGGCCTATGTAAAATGATCAGAATTCTCTTCACGAAAACAGGCATCCATGACATTAAACCGATGAGAGAAAGTCGAGGCAATTCCCGGTTCCCAACTCATCATCGTTGACATTTTACTGTCAAAATTGAATGCACACGGCAGACAGACAGACCCTCGCAATCAGATTGTGAACAGTGAACAAACACTAACCGTTCCGATCCTCCTTACAGCAACACAAATATTTCGAAATTCCAAACTGAATATATATCTGTATATCCCTCATCAATGATCATTCGCTTATACGTTGAGATTTCTATGCACATTAAATTCCCAACAAGATTTTCAGAAGCCTTGAATTGATGAGGTGAGAAGCAGTGAAGGGCTACGTATGGACTCCGCTGGCTATTAATTGAGCGTCTAGAAACTCTGTTCCCCACCGGCATTCTGGTTGTGCAAAGAAATCGAACTCTGTGCGTATTAATGAAAAAGATGGGCGTCCTCTCTGTAACCCACTATCGCGCATGTGACCACGTTAATGAATGGTTTTCAACAGAGAGAAGCGGTGGCGTAAAATACAGTAGAGAAGACTATAAAATGGAAGGCGTTGGATGGAGCTTCTTAATTCGCAGTAGTAAGAAGTCTGCGAGTGTTCAGTTGGCCTTTACTGACCTGGGGGGTGAGGGAAAATGGGGTTAAGGTTGGTTCTGGCTAGTGTTTTGTGTTTGACATTGTTGTCATTGTTTGATGATGTTGTTAGTAGGAACGTGAGAGTAAAAGATCAAGGTCTCAAGAAGAAAAAGAATGGGTTTGTGGACGAGGGTAAGTTCCTTCATCCTGGTTTTGGTGGTGGACTTGGTGGCGGTTTAGGAGGTGGATTTGGTGGAGGTCATGGCTTGGGATTAGGTCATAGAGGTGGGTTTGGAAAGGGAGGCGGAATCGGTGGAGGTATTGGAGGTGGTCATGGTGGAGGCCTTGGCGGTGGAATTGGAGGAGGTGGTGGAGCTGGTGGCGGAGTAGGTGGAGGAGCTGGTGGGGGAGTAGGCGGAGGAGCTGGAGCTGGTGGCGGAGTAGGTGGAGGAGCTGGTGGGGGAGTAGGCGGAGGAGCTGGTGGTGGTATTGGAGCTGGTGGCGGAGTAGGCGGGGGAGCTGGCGGTGGTGGTGGAGTAGGCGGGGGAGCTGGAGCTGGTGGCGGAGTAGGTGGAGGAGCTGGTGGCGGAGTAGGCGGAGGAGCTGGTGGCGGAGTAGGCGGGGGAGCTGGCGGTGGTGGTGGAGTAGGCGGGGGAGCTGGAGCTGGCGGCGGAGTAGGCGGGGGAGTTGGAGCTGGCGGGGGTGGTGGCCTTGGTGGCGGACACGGTGGAGGAATTGGTGGTGGAGCCGGCGGGGGTGGCGGACACGGTGGAGGAATTGGTGGTGGAGCCGGCGGGGGTGGCGGCCTTGGTGGCGGACACGGTGGAGGAATTGGTGGTGGAGCCGGTGGGGGTGGCGGCCTTGGTGGCGGACACGGTGGAGGAATTGGTGGTGGTGCAGGCGGGGGTGGCGGACACGGTGGAGGAATTGGTGGTGGAGCCGGCGGCGGTGGCGGCCTTGGAGGTGGGCACGGTGGAGGAATTGGTGGCGGAGCCGGCGGGGGTGGCGGCCTTGGTGGTGGGCACGGTGGAGGAATTGGTGGCGGAGCCGGCGGAGGTGGAGGCCTTGGTGGTGGGCACGGTGGAGGAATTGGTGGCGGAGCCGGCGGGGGTGGCGGTCTAGGTGGAGGTGTTGGAGGAGGTGCTGGTGGTGGTGTTGGCGGAGGTGCAGGGGGTGGAGCAGGCGTAGGAGCTGGAGGAGGTGCTGGTGGTGGAGCTGGAGGAGGTGCTGGCGGTGGAGCGGGTGGAGGTATTGGTGGAGGAGCTGGGGGTGGAGCAGGCGTAGGAGCTGGAGGAGGTGCTGGCGGTGGAGCGGGTGGAGGTGTTGGTGGTGGGGCTGGTGGTGGAGCTGGCGGAGGGTTTGGCGGAGGAGCCGGTGGCGGCGGAGGTGTTGGAGGTGGCGCAGGAGGAGGATTCGGAGGAGGAGCTGGAGGTGGTGCTGGAGGTGGATTTGGAGGAGGAGCTGGTGGGGGTGCCGGAGGTGGATTTGGAGGCGGAGGTGGGTTTGGAGGTGGTTTTGGTGGTGGACTTGGTGTAGGAGGTGGTGCAGGAGGCGGAGCAGGTGGAGGATCCGGATTTGGTGGAGGTGCAGGTGGTGGAGCAGGAGGCGGAGCAGGTGGTGGAGCAGGCAGTGGCGGCGGGCTCTCTTCCAAACACTAGTAAGTTGCGAAATTACTCCAGCTTCGTTACAAGTTTTAGATTTTATTTAGTATTAGAATTAACGCTAGGATACAACTGATAATTGTCAAACAAGTTCTAATTTCTATACTTCTATTTTAGTATCGAGAGAGTGAAATTTTTACTGAATCTGAAGACTCGTCAAAATTTCGAGTTATGCGAGTTCTCAGTTATATGCTGTCTCATCACGAGTCTGATTTTTTTTTTTTATTGTGTCGCAGGTTGGGAGATGGGAGATGCGGATTTGCAGAATTTCCATGCATTCTGTTAGTAGCATGGGGTTTGCAACGATATTTTGTTATCGCTATAAATAATTTTTGTGTGAGTTTACCTATTACATACATCATATGTATGGACCTACTAAGTCAAAATGCAAGCGTGTTTGGAAGAATGCTTCCTCGTGTTTTTGAGTACTTGAAAATTATTTGATGGTATCTGTCAACATTATTAGCATCAACGGACGATTCGGACAATGAAAGGTTCATAACTTCCTTCAAATATTCATGTTTGGATGAACTGGCCATTCAGCTCCAAATCTGAAGGTGTTATGTTTATGCTGAATTACTTTGTAATAGACGATACTTCTAATGAAGTGTCAGAAGTGAGCTTTGTCCTGCCTATATTATTTTTGTTGGGATCTTTTAGGCATTTAAGTCCGTGTTATGCTTTCATTGAGTTGTTTACAGATTGTGGGTGCTTTTTCATGTCATGGTTGATTTGTTTGAATCCATATTCTGGTTGGCTTTCAGAATTTTGATATTAAAAAAGCTTCAAATCGGGCGAGATGGCTTGTCATCTTTTCCCAGCGTAGGGATTGCAAATACCATATTTTCTGAGTGGTTTTTAAGTTTATTCTCGTTGGAAGCCATTAATACAATGATTTCATGATAAAATCGTAAACAGCGTAAACAGCTAGTATGTAAATAGTGCACGATTATCGTGCAGTTATTAGTGTTTTTTTATCTCCCTGTCTTCAGTTATTAGTGTTTTTTCTCCCTGGCAAGACACAAGGCAAGCTTTTGAAATTTATTTTCCACTTGAGCAGAAGTTAGTTGATAAAAATGTCGATTGCAAACCTAAACACAAATGTTAGTTTCTATGATTGGGTTACAACAGGAGTATAATGGACGACGATAAAAGCATTTGAAAGAAAAGTAGACGATGGATTAAAACCAAATCTAAGGTTAATATCATATGCTGTCATTAATGTTCATGGTCTTTGCAATCCCAAATTACAAATATTAGCGTTTGCACAGGTTAATTTCATATGATTTAATGTTCATGGTCTTTGCAATCCCAAAGTTACAAGTATTAGCGTCTGCTTATTTGTAATGTGTTTTTTTATCCTTTGGTTTATAATGAAGATATCCCCAAAGAACATATCCGTCGATATGTAATGTGCTCTTTTCATCCTCTGGTTTACAATACTCAAATTGGAAGATATCCGTTAATATGTAATGTGTTTTTTCATCCTTTGGTTTACAATACTCAAATTAGCTAATCTTTTCAAGGTAAACGAAATCCTTTAATATTGGGGAAGGGCACTCTAGTTTTAAATCGAGGACGAATTTCATTTTGGATGAAAGTTGACGAATTTCATTTTGGATGAAATTTATTAATATTGGGAAAATTGAGGTTTATTTTAGAATAAAATTTTATTAATATTAAATTTATTATTATTGGGAAAATTGATGAATTCCATTTTGGAGTTCAATGAAATTTATTAATATTGGTAAAATAACACTCTTAACTTTGAGGAATTTGTATGACACTCTTAACTTTGAGGAATTTGTAGACTATAATTTTCCAAGTTGGAAGAAATCTGTAATATTTGGGAAGAGTGATAATTTTTGTTAAGAGTTGTAATTTTTCTAGTTAGAGGAGTTTCATTAACATTTTTCAGGTTGGAAGAAATCTGTAATATTTGGGAAGAGTGGTAATTTTTGCGAAGAAAATCTGTAATATTTGGTTGGAAGAAATCTGTAATATTTGGGAAGAGGTAATTTTTGCAAAGAGTATTGTAGTTTTTCAAGTTGAAGTAATTTGGAAGAAATCTGTAATATTTGGGAATTTGGGAAGAGGTAATTTTTGCGAAGAGTATTGTAGTTTTTCAAGTTGAAGTAATTTCATTAACATGTGAGAAAGACAAAGTTGGAAGAAATCTGTGACAAAGTTGGAAGAAATCTGAAATATTTGGGAAGAGTGGTAATTTTTGCCAAGAGTAATGTAGTTTTTCAAGTTGAAGGAGTTTCATTAACATGGGAAAGACAATGTAATTCTTAATTCTCAATATAGAAATATGGTAGAATAGATTACAATAAAAAAATAAAGTTTGAATGAACTTAATGGCAAAATATATGTTTGAAGGAAATCTACTAAATATTTGTTTGAATGAATTTAATGGCAAAAGAAATGTTTGAATGAACTTAATGGCAAAAGATATGTTTGAAGGGAATCCATTAAATATTTGAAAAGATATGTTTGAAGGAAATCCATTAAATATTTGAGAAGGGCATTGTAATACTTCAAGTTGGAGGAATAATATTTGAAAATATATGTTTGAAGGAAATCCATTAAATATTTGAGAAGGGCATTGTAATACTTCGAGGAATTTCATTTCAAATATTTGGGAAGGGCATTGTAATACTTTAAGTTGGAGAAATTTCATTTCAAGTTGGCATTGTAATTCTTCAAATTGGAGGAATTTTATTAATTCTAGGGATAGGCATTTTTTGAATGAACTTAATGGCAACAGATATGTTTGAAGGAAATCCATTATATGTTTGGAAAGGGCATTGTAATAAGTTGGAGGAATTTCATCCCAAATATTTGGGAAGGGCATTGTAATACTTTAAGTTGGAGGAATCTCATTAATACTACTAGGGAAAGACATTGTAATTCTCAATAGATAGAAATATGACAGAGTAAATTACAATAAAGACATAAAGTAAGAGTGAATCCATTAAATATTTGGGAAGGACATTGTAATTCTTCAAGTTGAAGGAATTTCATCAATTTTTTCATATTAATACTACTAGGGAAAGACATTGTAATTCTCAATAGATAGAAATATGACAGAGTAAATTACAATAAAGACATAAAGTAAGAGCGAATCCATTAAATATTTGGGAAGGACATTGTAATTCTTCAAGTTGAAGGAATTTCATCAATTTTTTCATCAATTCCAGGGAATATTTGGGAAGGGCATTGTAATTCTTGAAGTTAGAGGAATTTCATTAATTCTAGGAATAGACATTGTAATTCTCAATTCTCTCAATAGATAGAAATATGGTAGAGTAAATTACAGTAAAGAAAAATAAAGTTTGAGTGAATTTAATGGTAAAAAATATGTTTGAGTGAGTTTAATGGTGAAATAAAAAATAGAGTTTATGTGAATTTAATGATAAAAAACATGTGTATGGAGAAGATATAATATGTTTAATTTAAGATCGAGTGAAATAAAAAATAGAGTTTATGTGAGTTTAATGGTAAAAAGACGTGTGTATGGAGAAGATATAATATGTTTAATTTAAGATTGAGTGAAATAAAAAATAAAGTTTATGTGAGCTTAATGGTAAAAAAACATTTGTATGGAGAAGATATAATATGTTTAATTTAAAATTGAGTGAGCTTAATGGATATATAATGGGGAGTTGATATGCTTAGATGGCTTAAGAACATATTTAAGAAGTTGATAGGTTTAGACGATAATGTTTAGATGACTTAAGAATATGTCTAAAGAGTTGATAGGTTAAGAAAAATTTGGGTTAACTCAATAGGTGGAGAGTTAATAATGTTTCAGATTAATAATTTAATTTGTTGAAAATTAATATGTGCTGGAGAGTTAATAATGTTTCAGATTAATAATTTAATTTGTTGAAAATTAATATGTGCTGTTGATAGGTTAAGAAGAATTTGGGTTAACTCAATAGGTGGAGAGTTAATAATGTTTCAGATTAATAATTTAATTTATTGAAAATTAATATGTGCTTTTGGTTCTTAATAGTCTAAGAACATGTGTGGAGGAGGTAATATGTCTTTTGAAATCTTCTTAAAATAAGAACAATATTTGTTTCTTTATTGGAGTTATACAATCTTGAATATTATATATTGGAATCAATATTGTTAGAATTTATACAATCTTGAATGTTATATATTGTTGGAATGAGGAAGATAAATTATGTAGTTTTTTTTTAAAATAATATGTTGAATTTAAGAAGAAATATGTTTCTTTTTATTTATTGAAAGTAGCAAGTTTGACTGGGAAAACAATAGGATATATACATAAAATTTGGAAGAAGCAGGGGATATATACATTTTTTACATTGAGCAGCTAAATCTTATACTGAAAAAGTCTCTTATCCCATATAAACAAAGGTTTTACAATTTTCTGCAAAAACAAAGAGACATATTCGAATCTCCGTTGTCCAGTAAACCAAGGTTTCACAGTTTTCTCGTAAAACAAAGGGACCTACTAAGTCTACATGCAAGGTTTTGAAAGATTGCTTCCAAGTGTTTCCGAGTGCAGCTAAAATTACTTGGTTTTTATCATTACAACAGGAGTATAATGGGCACTATGTGGGGAAGTATCGGGGTGGGTTCCCAGCGGGTTAATTTTCATTGGAAAAAACAGGAGTACAATGGGCGATGATAAAAAAAAATTTGAAAAAAAAGTAGACGATTTATTAAATCCAAATCTAAAGTTACTCAAAAAGTCGAAATGTCGATTGCAACAGATAAAAAGATGATTAAAACCTAAACACAAAGGTTGGTTTCTATCATTAGATTACAACAGGAGTACAATGGGCGATGATAAAAAAAAAATTGAAAAAAACAGTAAACGATGGATTAAATCAAAATCTAAGTCACTCATATGGTGACATTAGTTCATGGTCTTTGCACTCCCAAAATTACAAGTTGCACAGGTTATAATTTCATATACCGACATTAATGTTTATGGTGTTTGCAATCCCAAAATTAAGTATGAGCGTTTGCTTATTTTGTGCAAGGATACTCAAATTGAAGGAAGCTCAAATTGGAGGAATATATCCATTAATCTTCAAGCTGAACGAAATCCATTAATATTGGCGAAGGGCACTCTAATTTTTCAAGCTAGAGGAATTTAATTATTATTATTCTTTGGAGGAAGATATCTATTAAGTTAGTTTCGAGTTAGTTGACGAATTTTGTTAATATGTAGTTTTTTTTTTTTTTTTTTTTTNTTGAAAGGCAAGTTTACAATATTCAAGTTAAGTTAAGAGGAAGAAATCCATTAATATTTGGGAAGGGTACTTCCATTTTTCAAGTTAGAGGAATTTCATTAATATGTAGGGTTTTTTGGATTCTTGTTATTTTGAAGGGCAGGTTTTCATTAATATTCTGAAGAATATATCCATTAATATTTGAGAAGGGCACTGTAATTCTTCCAGTTGGAAGAAATCTATTTTAAGTTGGAATATATCCATCAATGTGTGAGGACACCTTAATTCTTCCACTTGGAAGAAATACATTTTAAGTTGGAGGAATTTACTAATATTTGGCAAGGGTATTATAATTTTTCAAAGTAGAAGAGAATCTGTAATATTTGGGAAGAGTAAGGAAATTTTTTAATTGGAGGAAATTCATTAATATTTGGGAAGGGCATTATAATTTTTCAAGTTGGAGGAATTAAGTTTCAGCAATTTCATTAATATTTGAGAAATGTTTTAAGTTGGAAGAATTTCAATAATTCTGAATTCAGTTGGAGGAATTTCATTCATAATTGAGAAATTCTTTAAGCTCAAGGAATTTCATTAATAAATGGGAAATGTATGATAATTCTGAATTCTCAAAAAGTTGAAGGAATTTCATTAATATGTAAGAAAGGCACTCTAATTTTCAATAACAGAAATATGGTAGAGTACATTAGGTAGAATAAATTACAATAAAAAAAAGAGTTATTCAAAAAGTTAAAGGAATTTCATTAATATGTGAGAAAAGCACTGTAATGATTGTAATGATTAAGAGACAAAAATATGGTAGAGTAAGTTACAATAAAAAAAAATAGAGTTTGAGTGAATTTGATGGTAAAATTATTGTGAGTAAGTTTAATGGTCAAATAGAAAGTAGAGTTTGTGTGAGCATAATGATAAAAAACATGTGTTTTAAGATATACTATGTTTAATTTAAATTAGAGTGATATAATATGTTTAATTTAAGTTTGAATTAGTTTAATGATATGTGGGGAGTTATAATATGTTTCTTTGTCCAAAAACATGTTTAAAGAGTTGATGGGAGTTGATATGTTTTGATGGGTCTAAGGAGTTTATATGTTTAGATGGTCTAAAAATATGTTTAGGGAGTTGATGGGTTAAGAAGAGTTTGGGTGAGCTTAATGAATGGGGAGTTAATATGTTTTAAGTTAATTAACTTTAATTTGTTGAGAGTTAATATGTTTTTTTGGTTTTTAATGTTCTAAGAACATATGGAGAGATATGTTTAGATGACCTAAGAACATGTTTAGGGAGTTGATATGTTTGGAAGAGTTTGCACTAGCTTAATGAATATAGAATTAATAAGTTAATTAACTTTAATTTGTGAAGAACATATGTTTGTTCGAGTTCATAGTCATACATTCTTAAAGGTTATATATTGGAATGAAAAAGATGAATTATGTTGTTAACTTTTTTTTTTAAGGTTATATGGATCTAAAAAGAATAAGACCAAGTCTTGGAATATAATTGCTAAACATTACACGATTACAAATCTTTTAACATATATAAGTAAACATGATTTGGATCTCACAAATATTTTAACATATACAAGTAAACATGATTTGGATCTCCCACCTCTAATGCCGATCTTAAAAAAGCTTCAAATCGGGCGAGATGGCTTGTCATCTTTTCCCAACGTAGGGATTGCAAGTACCATGCCTTTTTTGAGTGGTTTTTAAGTTTATTCTCGTTGGTAGCCATTTATACAATGATTTCATCATCAAATCGTAAACATCTACTATGTAAATAGTGCAGGATTATCGTGCAGTTATTAATGTTTTTTCTCCCTATGCTATCCTAGACATGGAACACATTGAAAGCTCGGAACAAATTCAAGGTATGGAGAATCAAGAGCATCCGTTTGAAGGTTTTTGGAGGATGTCATTCGATGGAGTTTGCTCAAGTTCCGGGAATGGAGTTGGAATTGTCTTTATGAGTCCAGGAAAGATTGTGCATCCACATGCTATCAGACTTGAATTTGCATGTACCAATAATGAGGCAGAATATGAAGATTTGATTAAGGGAATGATTCTTGCACAAGAATTGAAGATAGAACATATAATTGTTACTGGAGACTCCGAGTTGGTAATAAATCAAATCACATAGAGGTATACAATAAAAAAAGAAAGACACAAATTATATTTCAAAAGAGTTAACGAATTGATGGAATCTTTCAACGCTTTCAACATTTCTTTCATTCCAAGGGACAAGAATCAGAAGGAAGATTCATTAGCTTTGGCGGCCTCATTGTCAAACCTAGATGATATTCAAAACAAAACATCTTTTCAGGTAGAAAGAGTATTCTGACCTTTTGTATTGGATAACCAAGAATATTTACAAGTATTTGAGGTGCTCTCTCAAAGGATTATATTCAATCTGAGTCTATTTTTACAAAAGCTAAGAATCTCCTAGAAGAAATTTCACTCTGAAAGGTCCAAGAAATAAGAAAAATCAATCTTGGAACTGATAGTTCCCCAAAATATGTCAACTTAGGAGTTGATTGCACCATTGAGGAAGTTGATCAATATGTTGCATTATTTAAATAATATCTTGTTGTGTTTGCATGGACTTATGATGATTTGAAGGCTTATGATAAAACAATATTTCAACATATTATTCCCTTAAGAGAAGGGGAAAAGCCGGTCAAACAAAAGATAAGGATGATGAACCCCAAATTAAAACCTCTGGTAAAGGTTGAATTGGAGAAATTAAAGAAGGTTGGAATAATATATCTTATTAGACATTCTGATTGGATTTCAAATCCTATGATAGTAAGAAAGAATACCGGGGAGATTCGGATGTGCATAGATTTCAGGGATATTAACAAAGAAAGTATAAATGATAATTATCGTTTACCTAGCATGGAGTTTCCTCTCCAACAAGTCACATGATCAACCTGCATGTCCATGTTAGATGGTTTTTATGGGTATAATCAAGTCTTGGTTGTTGAGGAAGACAGAGAAAAGACAACATTCATAACACCTTGGAAGACATATGCATATGATAGAATGCCCTTTGGTTTGAAGAATGCAGGAGCTACATTCCAGAGGGCCATGGATCATACTTTTAAGGGTTTGATAGGAAAATTCATGGCGGATTATCAAGATGACTTAGCCGTACATTAAAAAACAAGGGGTGATCACATTCATCACCTGAGGAAAGTTTTTGATAGGTGTAGATTATACGATGTTTCCTTAAATCCAAAGAAATGTTTATTCAATGTAACTCAAGGAAAATTGTTGGGTCATATCATATGAAAATAAGGAATATATATAGATCCTGAAAGAGTTAAAGCTATAAATTAACTTAAACCCCCATCATCTAAGAAATGAGTTCAATCATTTTTTGGTAAGATCAACTTTGTGCGAAGATTTTTCCCCGACTATGCAAGTATTGTGAAGCCGATCAATTTATTATTGAAAAATGACCAATGGTTTGAATGGACAATGAATACACAAGAATATTTCAATAATATCAAAAGGGAAATCACTACAGTGCCAGTCCTCATTAGCCGAGATTTTCAAAGAGACTTCACCATTTATTCATTCTCTACAGAAACAGTGGTTGCATCTATTCTTACTCAGAGGAATACCAAGGGTGATGAACTACCGATTAGCTTCATGAGCAAGATCCTTCATGATTATGAATTGAGATATTCAAAATTGGAGAAACAATCCCTATCTCTTGTGAAGGCGGTGACGCACTTTCAGACTTACATATTAAATTCTCATGTCATCGCTTACGTTCCATCCTCTCCTATGAAGATGCTTGTAAATCAACAATTGAGAGAAGGAAAATGGGTTAATTGGCTCAAAAAAATTCAAGAATATGACATTGAAATCAAACCTTTAAAGGAAGTCAAAGGAAATGGTTTATGTAAAATCATTGCAAACAATGATACTTTGGATGGAATGATTTCAATTTCAGTAGGAGAACCCATGGAAGATTCAGAATGGTATAGAGATATTATATTTTATTTGAGGTCTAGACAATTCCTAGTCACCATGAACCCAAAAGAGAGAAGGAAAATGAAGATGAAATCGAGTCAATATGTGATGATAGCTGACATATTGTTAAGAAGAAACTATGATGGTATATTGCTGAGATGTGTTGATGAAAGAAAGACTCAAGAATTGATGAAATAATTCCATGAAGGAATATTTGGTGGACATTTTACGCCTACCACCATTGCCTATAAGATAATAAGAGATGGGTTTTATTGGCCATCAATTTATAGAGATTCATATGCCACAATAAGGAAGTGTGTATCTTGCCAACAATTTTTAGGGAAAATGAAGAGATCCACAGTGCCACTACAACCTATATCTGTGGAACAACCATTCTCCCAATGGGGATTTGATGTCGTTGGGCCAATAAACCCAAAGTCAAGCAAGGGACACACACACACACACACACACACAAATATTCTCACCGCTACAAATTATTTTACAAAGTGGCAAGAAGCAGTGGCATTACAAAGATAATATTTTGTCAAGATTTGGTGTCTCAGAAACATTCATCACCGATAATGGGTTGATTTTCATTGGTTCAAAATTTATAGAATTTTGTGGAGAATATGGAATTGTTATGGGACAATCATCAAACTATTATCCACAAGGGAATGGTCTTGCAGAATCCACCAATAAGATGCTCATTCAGATATTGAAGAAAATTGTTGATAAGAACCAAAGGAATTGGCATTTAAAATTCACTGATGCGTTGTGGGCAAGCATAATGACTCCAAAAGACAATACTGATATGTCTCTGTATACATTAGTTTATGGGAAAGAAGCAAAAAATCCAATTAGCCTTGAGCTGAATGCCTTAACTTTTGTGGTCAATACAGAGGGTGATGAAGATTTTTCACCTGTCCAACAGTGGGTCAATCAATTATCGAAATTGGAGGAAGAACGAAGAAAATCCATGAACATAACTTCTCAGAGACAACAAAGTGTTAAAAATATTTTGCCCAGAATACAACAATAAAGAATTTTTAGAGGGGGGGAATTGGTGTTACTCTAGAATAAAGCTAAGGAGAAGCCATCAATGCACAAAAAAGTCGAAGCACTCTGGATCGGACCTTATATGTTGAAAAAATCCTCAGCTTTAATTCTTATATGATCAAATATATGAAGGGTAAAATGTTAATGCTCGCTGTTAATGAGCAACATTTGAAATGAATCTTCACTTAAAATTTTCTAGTTTCCATGTACATAGTTTTATTTTATTTTGTATATCTAGATGCATTTTCTCCATGAAAAAAGGAAAAAACAATTCATCCCATTGCCATGGAATATTGGAGATTTTATATTCAGAAACATTTAAATAAAATTGATGAGTTTGTGAATTACTTCAACAATGTAAATCTAAAGTATGCTGAAAAAATAAAGGGGTTTGATCCTAACAAAATCTTTGTGGAACATTGTTGTCAGTAGGATTAAACAACTCATTCTTTCATACTATCTTGAATGAAGAAGAAGATTACACCCAAAGAGTTCCTGTACAAAATGCCGGTGACTTAGAAACAATACTCAGTACTAACGAGTTTTATAAGAAAAAAATGAAAGTGTCCCAGTGAAAGGTGCGCCCAGTCTCCAATTGTTACTCCAAAAAATACCATATCCCAGAGCAATGCTCCAACGTCTCATCCAGTTAGAAATATTGCCAACAATAGTTCAAGCGGTGGCGGAGAGAAGAATCCCCCCTCCGAGAAAATTGAGAATTTGCATAAGATGCCTGTAAGAAAGAAAAGAAAAAAATTGATACAAGAAGAAGAGGACATCCTCATATAAATGACATCCAAAGCTTATCTTTGGATGACATGGAGCTAGAGTAGAATATTGAGAAAATATTTCCCGCGATGGGACAATAAAAAATTGTAACTCAACAAAATGTTTTATTGGAAGTTGTTGCAAATGAGAGTTTTAGTGAAGAGGAATCCTTCACTTTTCAAAGCGCTATTTTGACAAGGAGTCTAAAAAATTGATTGTGGAAAGAGGTGATCATAAAAAAAACAAAAACAAATCTCACTCAGAGGTCGACATGAAAGACATGCGGTTGTCCCAAATCTCTAAAATTAACAAAGAAATCGATGATTCTCTTGACGATTCCATTGATGGGTTGGATGTCAAAAATGCCAAGCTAAAAGAAAGGATCATAGAATTGGAGGATGCCTTAATGCCTCTTCCATTCCTGGCCAGTCCTTTGTCAATGGTCAAACCAACCACACCTGCTATTAAGTTGAAAGTATATTCAAGACTACTCACAACATTGAGGAGTTATGTAGAAAAAAATATTAAGAAGAGAATGCCACTAATAACAGATGCATGGGAGGTTTCGAAAAATATTGTTTCTTTTGGCTCAAGGACACACTCCTTCCATGAATATATGCAAGATGATCTAAATAACGAAGAAGGTTTCTACACTGATGTTGTATTACCATTTGGAATCAAAGTCTCTAACATGACGGAACTAAGAAGAAGAGAGGATGACCTGCCTTTCCCAAGTCGAATAAAACAACTAAATGCTTGCTAGAAGGAAAAGATTAAAAATTTGAATAACATTATTCAAGCATGTAGCGAAGCCATACTGAAAAAGAGAAGAATTGTTCAAGGGACTTACAAAGATAGACCTAGAAGTAGATACTAACAAAGCATAAGACCCTAAATTAATTCTCATCTCAATGTTTATAACAAAGAAACAATTTGATGAACAAGTTGAGATGTTTAAAGGGTTATCAGTTGAATTTTTTTATGGCATACTCTAATATAATGAAGATAAAATAGACAATTGTCTAGTTGATTATTCCGTGAAAAATCAATATATTGAGGAAGAAGTACATGGTGTTTCTCTTGACTTAAAAGACTTGGAAGGTGAGTTATTCAACATTAAAATCCAACATGAAATAAACATCGCACCAATGAAAATTTATATTGAAGATTGGTTCAACAAGGCAATCGAAAAATTAAGCAAAGAAGGGCAAGAAACAATTGAGACGGTTTTTATAACCGTTAATGAAGACAATAAAAGTATAGTAATGAGCAAGTGAAGACACAAGAGGCCATCATAGTAATTTCACATTGATCACATTTTGCTTCCTTTATCATTTTTTCATCCATTTACTCCGCTTATTTGACTAGAAAGGTTTAATCGAAATACGATAACTTCTCTATGTCTTCTTTCTAGGTCTTGCTACTCTGCATCTCCCACCATTATCCTTTTACAACATACTTCTTGTTCATATTTTATTTATGGTCCGCAGGAGCTCCAATCCTAGTCCCAAGGACAAACACATTTAAATTTCAAAGCTTTATAATAGACTGTATATTTTTTTTCAGAAATCCCAAGAGAATCAGTTTTGACTGTACTTTGTAACTCTGAGTTTTGAGTATAAATTATTTGAGATTGATTTATCATTATATTTATTTGAGCTCCCCTTGTTTTACTCTCTTAAAGTTCTCTTATACATGCATACCATCTTCTTTTATTTTATGTGATAAAAAGTATTTAGTTTAACTATGATGGATGTGAGAAAAACTTTGTCTATCTATTTCAAATGTATGAAGTGTGCGGTTCTTGTAATTTCTCAGGAACTCTTTGAAAAGAAAAACAAAACATTTTCTTTCTTCTTATCTTTTCATGCAATCTTTATATTTCTTTGATTATCACGACAGACTTTGCAAAGTCCCATATGCTAAAAATCTAGAGTCCCAAGAAAATCTTAAAATAAAAGAGGAGTACTACCTCTATAAAAACGTAGGGGGGTTTGTATCCCCGTGAGGTTTCCGTTTCGATCCGAACGAATTCAAGTGTCAACATGAGGGCAAAAAGAATGTCCAAGAATTATTACAGAAGAAGATGGATCTTCTGTTTCTACAAATCCAACTAGTAGTCCAAGCACTACTCAGACTACATCCACTCCATCACTGTCTTCAACTTCAAGTTCAAGTCCTCCTCCAAGAAAGGTAAAATCTTTAAATAAAATTTATGGATATTCTAACTTTGATTTAGTGTCTCACATTGAAGCATAACCAAGATTATTTGAAGATGCACCAAAACATGAAGCTTGGTGCAAAGCAATAGATGAAGTGATTGAAACCATTAAGAAGAATAAAACATGAGAGCTTGTGGATCATCCTACTTAAAAATAAGTTAGTGGGGTAAAATGGGTGTACAAAACAAAGTATGTAGCTCATGGGTCCAAACAAAAGCACAAAACAAGGTTGGTGTCAAAGGGGTCTAGTCAACAACCATGTATAGGCTATGATGAAACATATGGTCTTGTTGCAAGACCAAATACAATAAGAACTATTTTAGCATTAACAACATAATATAAATGGTTGGTTTATCAATTTGATGTAAAATTAGCCTTTCTGAATGGTGTTTTGAAAGATGTCTATGTTCAACAACCCCAAGAATATGAAGTTAAAGAACAAGAACATAAGGTTTACAAATTAAAAAAAAGGCTCTTTATGGGCTTAAACAATCTCCAAGAGCATGGTATAGTAGGATAGATAATTATTTTATGAAAAATGGATGTAAGAGAAGTGAAAGTGAACCCACATTATATATCAAGTCAAATGGTACAAACAATCTACTTATTGTTTGCTTATATGTAGATGAATTGATATATACATCCTCAAGTATTTTGTTAGTTGAAGAGTTCACATAGGCTAAATTTGAAATAACTGATTTGGGTTTGATGCATTATTTTCTTTGCATAGAAGTGAGGAAAATGAATGATGGTATTTTTATTTCACAAGAAAAATATGTTACAAATCTTCTTCACAAATGGAAAATAGAAAATTTTAAAACCATGAGTACACCTATCAATACAAATGAAAAGTTTTCTGTAGAAGATGGAGCAAAAAAGGTAGATGCTAAATCCAATAGGAGTTTAGTAGGAAGTCTCATGTATCTTATTGCAACTAGACTGATATTATGCAAGCACCAAGTTTAATTTCTAGATTCATGCAAAGTCCAAATAAGATTCACTTTGGAGAAGCAAAAATAATTTTGAGGCATGTTAGTGGAACAAACAATTTTGGCATTTGATATACTTCAACAAATAATTTTGGGTTGGTTGGTTATATAGATAGTGATTGGGCTAGATGTATTGATGATAGAAAAAGTACTTCAGTGAATGTTTTTATCCTAGGATTAGGTGCAGTGTCATGGTCTTCAAAGAAACAACC
>ML792371.1:333586-348311 GCA_009831015.1 Picea engelmannii
GCGAACTGTCTTCAAAATATGATTTTTGAGAAAATGACAAGTGTAACCTTCTTCAGGAAAAAGTCCTTAATGAAGAGTTTGATCTTCCATTATCATGACATAATCATAATATCATCTCGATAACCAAAAATGTGGATAACAGACCTCCACACAAATCCATGCGCATGAGTACTGGTCTTTTCTCGCTACTTGATCTATGTACCTTCCGAGCGTATTTCCGATTGCATGCAATGATTTTTGATTCCAGCAGTGCAAAGGGAGATGAGGTAGACGAACCCACACTAGGATGACAGAGGGCACATCCTGGGCTGGGTCGAAGTCTGGGGTCCATTTGTTCAGATATAACCCTTGTGGCCCCATGAAGTATGGGCCGTTTCTGAAAATGAGGTTTTTGTCTTCAGGGTTTTCGAAGACGAATACAAAGTATGCTTTCCCTACAAAATAACTCTTTATTCCTTCTGAGATGAGCGGGCTCCAATTCCTCTGCACCCAAGCTTCGACGGATTTGGGAGAGGGCCAGAGCCCGGTGAATTGCCCGATAAGTCCTCTGTCTACTAGATTGATTGTTGTTCTGCAAGTTTCTTCTAGAGGCAGTTCAACGCTCGGGATGCATTCCAGTTTCTTTATGAATTTCTGTTGTGCTGCTGACGGCGGTCTCTTGGAGGCTTCGGATACGAGCTTCCTGAAGGCATCAAATTATGGCAAAGGGGAAGGGGTGGGGATGGCACCCCCACCAGCATCCATGGCTGGGCAGCCCCTACTCGCTGCACTGTGCACGCGTTAGGTCGTGCTCCTCACGCCCCTGCTCACTAACTTCTGATTTGACTAATTGTGGTTTTACTCAACATTGGGGGCATAATTTTATAAATATTTTCAAAAGAAATGATAAAATTATGTAAACTAACAAATAATACATTAGTTAAAAACCAAATTATCACAAAATCATGTCATAAATTTAATTTTTTAATTATAAACCACATTTTTTGTTAATCTTACTTTTACATCTAGAAAATAAATGAACATAAACTCAATTTTTGAATCATCATGTTAACATATCCTAAAAAATGTTGTACTATTAAACATTCATATCAACCATATCATTACATCTAATTAAATCAACACAAAAAGTAGAATTTCATATCCCATTAAAAGTTCAACTGGACATTTAACATTTTTCAGGATTTCACAATTGGAAATACCTAAAGAAGATGAAACATTTTTAAATATATGCAATGACATATACATATTTTCAAATAACAAGCATTCCATGTAATCACAAATAATTTGAAAGACAAACACATTATGCATCAAACTGACTGTTAACCAACTAAAATTGTTCAAAGATTTGTTATAATTAACTTAACATTTCCTTTGTCAGAAGATGAATAAAAAACAATATAATTAGCAAAATAAAGAATATAACAAAAAGATACAACAATAGTATTAAAGATGAAATAAAACATGTACATATCAATCTCTGTTTTCATCACCCTCATTATCTTCCTCGCTTGGCATGATAACACTGTTGTTCTCAAAAATATGTTTTGATCTAGGGTCATGTCTTAATACAAATCACCAATCCCTATCCAACACATCTGGGTAAAAAAACACTTGGTTGCATTGTTTTGGGAAAACATAAGGATCCTTATCTTCATTCCACATATTTTTAGAGTTGATACATATCATCTTACTATCATGATCTTCCTTTACATTATTCTGATCAAAGGTGTCCCACCTTTTTCATCTAAAAATAATACATTGGAAAGAAGAGAATTCCACTCGAATGATCTCTTGTATCTTTCCGACGTAACCTAACTTCCTCTATGTGGTGTTTTGATCATGGTGGCTAGCACGACTAGATTGGTTGAACTCAACTTCCACTCCATAGTATTGTGTCATGTGTCCATCATTGGTATCCTCTATGCAAAAATGATGTCCATATGCCCACATAATTGGGAACAAATGCACCTTTAAAAAAATGAACAAATCAGAGTGTCAATATGTTTCTTAAAACCCAATCATTAAAATATAAAATAATATAGATGTACTTACAACTCAAATGTGCATTACAAAGTTAAAAATTTATGTACACAAAAATATTATTACCGAGTTTCTGCAACCAATCCCTATGTTTAGTGCATCCTCTTTTTCAGAAGGGTAACGACTTGATGCACTATATTTCTCTCTGACTTGGTCAACAACCCAACTGTTAGGGCATATCAATGGCATATTTTATTTTAAATGATCAGGATAAGGCATGCTTCTACCATTCAACTGTCTGAATTCTTTCCTGTCACTTTCCCATTTCCTCCTTTTCTGTTTGTACAATGTGACCCATGGCTGTGTTGCCTTCGAATTGTAAAGAATGAATTTATTGATGGCATCAATTTACAAATTCATGTATTCATGAAATCAACCCAACATATAGTACATATGAGATCATGGAAATATACATTATGAAGTTTAGTGTGAATAGTTACTGTGTAGAAATTTGAAAAATGATAAGTCACTTAATATTTATCAAGCACCTTTTTCCATTCGTTTGGATAAGCTCCCCTTCTCTTATGTCTTCGTCCCTTTTGTTTTCCCAAATCACTGCACCTACTGTGTTGTCAATATGCTTGATCTACTCACTAGCATAATAAAAAGACTCATATGATATGTAGCCCTCTTCCATAGACCCCTCCAGTTTTTCCCTTTGACGAACAAATGCTTTCAATTTATTCATGTACCTCTCTAAAAAAAACATCCAATGACAGGAGACCAGCCCGACTAATTCAACCTCATCTACTAGGTGAATTAGAAGATGAACTTGCAAGTCCATGAAACTCGATGGTAGTTCCTTTTCAAACATACAAACAATCTCAACTATCTATTGATTCCACCGTGGACTGCTAGCCATATGAATCTCCTTTGATGTGATCCAACGTACAAATGCAGATAATTTAGATATGGCACACCTTAGGTCATGGGGGAAGTCATGGTTCACACCCATGCACGAGCAAAGGATAATGACACAAAAAAGTAAACACATAAAAAAATAATTTTGTTTTATCCCATGGCATAAATATAAAAAGTACAAACAATAAATCATATTTTTGACATACGTCGTACCTTTAGAAGGTTCAAATGATCATGTTATTTCAACCCCAACAAATGGTCTTGATTCAAAGTGAAGCAACGTCGTAGGGAATATCCATATAAAGAAGGCACCTTCACACCCAATATGACTTCCTTTTCCAAAGAAAGATCTTCTTTCTTCAAAATCCATCAGACATCAGCTTCTTTGAAAGACCAAGAGGGACCAACCTCTCCACTACTTTCTTTTTTTGGCCAATGTTTCTTTTTAGTTTTTGAAGAAATAAGATCTCTCCTCACAACCAATGTATCACTTTCTTTCGATGATATGTGCCTCCATAAAGAAGATGATTTTTTTTTAAATATATGCATGGGATATAGTAAGTGGGAAATCTTAAGATGCTCCCAATAGGGGAGATCATAAAATATAGATTTCCTTTTCATCCAAATGGGAAATTTCTCAACATAGGTGTCAAAGAATTCTAGATCATTGAGCATAGGCTCCCCATTTGAATCAAACATTTCTGTAATCTCCTTCTCCTTCTCTCTCTCATATGATATAATCCATTATGTTGGTGTCATTATTGCAGGCATTTGGGTTCTCTCTGGTTTACCATTGAAAGCGGATGTTTCTCTTCTATAAGGGTGTTCTTCTGGGAGGAATACCCTCGAGAAATCGTACACTGGATTTCGTAGGTGGTTGGACCAACTAGCCTTCAAAGAAGGTCCACAACATTTACATCCATGATAGCCTTTAGTTACAAGACCTATGAAATTATTGTATACATAACACGTTAGCGTTTAAGAATAGAATGTCAATCACAGTGAATAAAATATGTAAATAAATATTGTTACATATATAAACAAATCAATAAACATGTTAATTACTAGAGAAAACTCCTAATCCCGGATAATCATGTGTGGTGTAAGAACATATGCCATACAACGTAAAATTCCTCTTTGTTGCAATGGCTCTTGATACATCATATACATGTATCCCTTCCCATAATTCCTTCAATTCATCTACCAATGGTTTTAGGTAGACATCCATATTCTTCATTTGTCTTCTACCAGGGACTATAAGAGCCAACATACAATGTTCATTCTTCATGGAAAACCATGGGGGGATATTGTTATTGATCACTACTATAGGCCAAACATAATAGTTGGTGTTTTTGAGGGAATATGGGTTCATGCCATCCATTGTTATGCTGAGTCGTAGACTTTGTACTTCATCCTTGAATTTTTTTGGCCATGTATTCTCTATATGATTCATGGCTATTAAATCTGTTGGGATTCACATAACTCTTGACTCACTTCTGTGTGAGACATGCCATCCCTGCAACATAGCTAATTCCTTGCAACAAAAGTGCCTTTGAATCCTTGCGATTATAGGCATGTGCCTCAATATATTATGATGAGGACCATGCAATTTACCATTTTTATTTGATTCATGGTACCTTTCATGCCCACATTTCAAACATAAATCTTTGTCTTCATATTGTCCTCTATATAGAATACAATCATTCAGACATTTATGATATGATATATATTCAACACCCAACATTTTCAAAAACTACTTTGCCTCTTCGTAGCTACCGAAAAATCATTATCACTAGGAAGAGCCTTATCTTTGAATATCCTGTAGTTAGTGGGAAATATAATTAATGTACAAGGTCATTTAACATTTATAAAATAAACCATTTCTAATGTTGATTGTATTGTGACAATATTTCGCAAAATAAATATAATGCACTCGTTGGTCAATTACCTCAATATTGCCGAGAAACATGCGTTTGACATGGAAAAATTTGATTTCACGTTGTAAAGTAACATTGTTGTCCCAAGTTGGGTATACTTTGACCGAGAACGAGGTCCAAAGAGAGGGGCGGTGGAAGCAGATTTTAGGATTTCGAAAATGGTATCATTGATATGAGCATAATCCCCTAGCTCATCATTTTGGAATGCATCTAACTAGATTGTCTCCATGGTAGCGATATCCCGTAAGTAATCATCCATACCAAACTCTTTTTGATTGTCTCCATTGCCAACTTATGAAGAACTACTATTGGTGTATTCATTTCTGATTGGTGAATCTAGACGTAGTGGGAATTGAAGAGGTGGTTGATTCAACCATTCTTGGTATGCTTCCTCTCTTATTTGTGCTCTCATTGCAACCTTCTCTTGGGTTGACATTTTTGTGGGGTGAAACAAAATATGGTAGGTAGGCAGGTCGCTCATCATCAGAAGAATCCTAATTTCAAAAATATTGAACATTAGTACATCAATGATATTAGTAAGCACAATGCAATAATTTGTTTGTTCAAATCACATTATACCAAACAATTGTTACCATGGCCAACCAAGGATTACAGATGGAAGATGGAATGTAAAAATTGGAAGGGCAAAGCGGCTTCCCATTTTCATCTACCAACTTCTTGTAGTATGTTTCTCTTGATAAGACCTTCCGATGTTTTTGAATCGGTACTGGAATATTTTCTGCATCTAAACTTGATTCTGAATCAGGATCCTGCAAATTTGGATACATTTTTACTCATATTGACATGGATAAAAAACAATTCAATGAGATAATCGAAACATAAATAAAATAAGTTAAACTTACTGGAGATGGAAAGGGAGAACTTCACGATCGACTTTTAACCATATGGAATGAGTTGTAATTTGAAGAATTTTCCATTTAATCATATAATAAGATTTTCTCCCTGCATTTCAGAAAAATTAGCAATAAATTTTCCTGTACATATCTGAGATAAATATCGAGGAACATACCACAATCTGAGTTTGAATATATTTTTGAAACCATTTTTTAAGAATAAAGCGACATAAAACGTAAAATGTATACTAAAGTATTGCAAGTCATGTGAACTCATCCTAAAAGATAATTTGAGATGAATATACTATTTTATGTGCAAATAAAATTTCAAATAAATTTAAAATCATTCAAGTGCACTTATAAACCACAATCACATTGGTGCACATATTAACAATAAGAACCGGTGCGTTGAAAAATCAACCACGTCGTGTTTCTAGATTTTGTTAATAAAAAACAATTATATGTCGCCGATGTGTCAAATTTTTGTAGGGGAGAGACTTGCAAGAGAGACATACAGAGGAACATTGTGGAGGAGAAAAATACTTTGGAACCACAATATTATTCAAAATATGAGAATTGGAAGGGTATTGTGATTCACTCTAAACCCTTTTCATAAAGTTTTTTTAATATTAAAAAGGTATTCAATATTTTCATTATTTTTCCAAGATTTATAGAAGACATATTTGGAAGAGAGACATACAAGGGATTACTGTGGATTAGAAGAATACTTTGGAACAACATAAATATTCATAAAATCAGGATTTGAAGGGTATGGTGATTCACTCAAAACCCTACATTCAGAAAAGACTAAAATAAAAAATTCATACTTACCTTAAACCCTTGTGTTTTTTTCCTTACATGAATGCAAAATTTCACCCTAGGGTTTAACTCCCTCTATTACTTCAGAATTAGGGATTTTCATTTTAGGTATTTTAGATCTAATGGGATTTTTTATATACATATATATGTTTGGCATGTGATGAAAAGGGACCACTTATTGCATCGGATCCAAAACGCATTCGACCCTCTGTCTTTTTATTTTTATTTTTTTTAATGGTTTCCGATTTGACGTATTTTTTTTTAGATGTTCTTCTTTTCTGGTGCACCTCTTCGACAAAAACAAACCGATGCGTTTATGTATAAGGAACGCACCGATTAAACCGGATTTAAATTAAAAACAAATAAAATATGGTGTATACAAAAAATATCGCCGATGTTCTCATCTAAACAACACAGAAAATGCTGTCACATAATTGTTCTAATTTTTCTTTTCATTGTTGTGTAATTTTCTATTGTTTTTTTTTTCTATGTTTTTGTTTTCTATTGTAGTCACTATGATGTCTTCTATATATATCGCATTGTTGTAATTCACAATATTAAAAAAAATAAATTAAACTATTCGGTGTGTGTTGTTGTATGGAACACACCGGTGTGTTTTATGTAATAAACACACCGGTGCTTTGTATATAAAAAGCGCACAGGTTACATCGATTTTTTTTGCTGAAAATTATGTGATTTATTTATAAAATATATTTAATAATTTCTTTATTGAATGGTACAAGTTGTATATTGATAAAAATATGAGTGGGAAGAGTTCAAATAAGAAAAGTTCTGGTCCACACAATGGTGACACATTCAGAAAAACAAAAAGGGCAGGTTCTCTGTAAATTCTATACAAAATTAATATGGTTGAACTATATGTAAGTTTAACTAATATGTATTGGTTAGTTTGTGTCATGCAAGGCCACAAAATGAGGAAGCTCGATAACATTATTTCTGATTTAAGTGCAGAAGAGCGTAAAATCTTGATGGAAAAATTGCAAAGGGATTGTTACACATTATTTTGGTCACCCTAATGATGATTTCACAAACATGTGTTCAGGTTCCCAACATGACTTTTTCCTGAGAAAAACAACTTCTTTCCTCCTCTACAAGACTCTTTTTAGAAAGGGTCTGCAGGCTACATATATTACACAGTGCGGAAATCTATGATTTCCGCAGGCTGCTCTATAGCTGGCCCGCGAGATTTTCGTAGGCTTCTATATAGGCAGGGTGTGATAACATTCCAAAGCTAAAAGAGGAAAGAGGTTTCACAAAGTTTCTAGAAGGGGAATCTTCTAGAATGTGATGTGGTGTCTGTATGGTTGTGATCCTACTAGTTTCTCTGATTTTGTGGGATCATCCTCATCCCTTTAACCACTTCACCTTCTCCTATATAATCATGGGCTTCTCATGGAAAAGGTTAAGCAAGATTAAGCAGAAAATTGATGAAAGAATAGGCTGAAGACTGTGTGAAGAATCCCGTTTCTAGTGATGCTTGAGGCCACCATTTTCCCATCAAGATTTTGTGGATTATCTTCATGCGAATTCCGGAGCAAGTGTATGTGTGTGTTGGAACGAAGGACCACTAAAAGGGAACTTGCAACATCAAGGCAATTCGGTTGTATCTTATACTTTTCATTAATATAATATGGTGGCACGTCTCTTTCTCATAAAATGATTAGTATTTTATTAAATAACTCCTTGATCACATGTTTAGGTTGTCATTGAATTCTACTATTGTTGCTTTCACGTTGGTTAGTTTGTGTTATCACAGATTTGATTCCACGAGAGCACTGGAGTGAAGTAGGGACAACAAAGATATAAGGAAGCGATTCATAAGGTATGTTATCTATTCGTCCTTTGGTAGTAAACTTAATGATCACAACTTAGGGAAAGTGTCTTGTTCCGTCTCGTTTTGTTCTAGATTCAGGTGGATTTAGGGGGATTAGTTCATGTCCGCATTTACCAATTTACCCATTAACAAAATTGGCGACTCCACTAGGGAAGAACAACTTCATTGTGGTTTTTTGTTGGCCATTTTATTTTTACCTATTCTTCTCACTTGAAATTAGTCTCTGAGTCTGTGGGAGATCCATTCAGACTCTTTGGGTTTGGAAGTCCACCTAGATGCTCTGCCCTTTTTTCCAAATTTCTTGTTTTTTAAAACACTTCTGTACTGCACTTTATAGATAGCCTGCATAAACCTTTGATTTCCGCACCCTGGTGGTTTATTTCAGTGCAGGATTTCAGCACCCTGTCTATTTCTGGCCTGCTGAAACTATTCATTTCCACACTGTGTTATACTGCCAGCCTGCGACGGTGTTTGAGAAATTTTTTGGGTTGGGTTTTGGCCTCTGTTGATGCCCAATTTTTCTTTAGTCAACCGGGAAAGGATTTTTAATGCCAGTTCTTGACTTTTTCTGACTGTTTAAGCTTTCTCTTGATTGGTTTCGGAGATCGAACACCTCTCTTTTGATCTTTTTCAAATTTTTGTTTTTGATTTTTATTGACAAGGATATAATCTCCAGATTTGTGTCCAAGTACTTGCTCGATTAAAAATTTTTGATTGGATTTGAAGTTTTAGGTTGGTTACACATTCTAGATTTCTTAATGATCAAAAGACCATTTTTTATTCACATTTGAAGAAACATTTTCTTGTCATTTTTTATTTTTATCTTCATTGAAAGATCAATTTGGGTGCTTGTTGAGTTTTTTGTTTTCGTTAATTGCTTATCCTTTCTTAGTTCCATCCCTATTTTGGTTTTTTGAAAGGAAAAAATTAAAGTCTTTTAGTCTTTTAGGTGATCATTTATACATAAAATATTGGCATTCAAAAAATTGAAAGAGAATGAATAGTGAAATTACATTGTTGATGATTGTTTGGTATTACATTCAAAGAAAAGGAATTGTACGTTGTAGTTCACATTGTTCTAGAAAAATACTTTCTCCCTACTGTAGATAGAATTCATCGAACGAAAATTTGCATCATTCATTTCTATTTGCACGTTATTGGGTCGAAGTCTTACACAACATTGGTTTCATTCCCATCCATCTCTTGAGTAGCAACAACCTCTATTAAACATTGCGGAATTTAAAATTCAAGCATTAACTTATATTTTCTAGGGCTCTTTTACACCAACATTAGCTAGGCTAGAGATTTGGAATAGGCAGTGAGACACACTCTCCAAATCCCAAAACACAATAGTATCTTGTGATAGGGAGTGTTCAAATCCATTTGCAACATTTTGTCCTGGGAATCCCTTCTCACACAAGGGTCAAACCTGAGTTCACATTGAGATTGGAAGAGTTACCCACCCTGCTTTGTTGGTCTCAGTGTATAGATTTCACATATTATGGGGGTCGCTTGAAGGTATACCCACAATGATGAGTGGAAGTCTCTCAAGTTGATTTCGGGCTCGATACCCTGCCCTTGCGTGTGGATCAGACTGTCGACTGTTTCCCCAGGCATCACTGTTTTTTGTGGTAACTTTAGTGGCCTATATTATTAGGGTCTTACACAAGGTGACTATGGAGGGGCAAGTCTCCACGGTACCTGGAATCGACGTTGGCCAAACTCACTCGGGCTCCTTGGAGGGTATACCCACGGTTATGTGTGGGAGCTTGCACCAAGGTGTAAGTCCGTTAAGCAGGTCGTCAATGTAACTTTTCCACCCTAGCCCAACCCCTTCTTCTTTCGGTCTCGCGATGTTGGATTTCATCACCAACTAGTGACTTTGAAACAAAAAGGTTTGTTTGCCTGGTTTGAAATCTAGATTTTCTTAGTGAGTGCTATTTGTTTTCATAGTTGGCCGTAGATTTTTTTCGCAAAGTTTTTGGTTCGGGCAATATTGACCCTCCATGCCGTTCACATAGAATGAAAGGCCTACCTCCGGAAGATCCAGAAATTTCTCAACCCTTTCCTACTAATCCACCGGAGGGCTCTTCTCAACAGTGTGAAGTCCAAGACACTGCCACTCCACGAGTGGAAAGAACTGACTCTCTAGACAATTTCCAAATTTCTTCCTCTCTAGAGTCTTTTCGACTTCCTCATGGTTCTGAGAGACATATTCTTCGGCTAAATTCATCCGGAGATCTTGTTGTTCAAAATTCTGGACTACCAACCGGACCTTTCGCAGGTCCTGAAGGCCAAGATCCATTTTGGACTATTGACATATCTAGAGAAGATATTTTCGAAGATGGGTCAAGTGTTGATATACTTGTCGTACCCGAGTCACCCAAAACGTCTGCTGAGGACACGATACCCCTAGATCATTCTCCCATTACAACTACCTATCTGTTTGCTAGTTTAGACATCCCGTTAGTTGATCCTGACTCAATCATCCCCCTTCAGATGGCCCACTTTACAATGGTCCCAAACGCTACGACTATTCCCACCTGGACTACGGTGACTAGCCAAGCTCCCATTGGTACACCACTTTCACCTAGACCTTCCCCATTGCTTCCTCCTGGGTATAATGCGTTGAATGCTTCTGTCCCTATCCCTACTCAGGTTCCATCGGGAGCATCTGGAGTTTTTTCTCCTCCCAGGCACAATCCTGTTACCGGTTTCATTCCAACACTTCCCCAACCCCCCTTCGGAGGGTCTTATCCACCTTTCACCAATGGATCCGGCCCTAGTGGCATTACTCAGTCTTTCACACCTAATTATCAGATTCCTGTTGGCAGACAATTCAACCCTGGAGGCCAATCTCAACCCCCGTTTGGAGGTCAAACCTCAATTGGAACACAACCTCTGATTGGAGGACAACAACCACCCACCACACCCTATGGATAGAACATACCGACAACTTTGGCCCACTATTGGAATTTTATTACCCAGGGTAACACTCAATCGACTGGGGGGCAACAGCCTCAAGTCAACTCTTTTATACTCCCTAGTACAAGCCAACCCTACCCCGGGACTTCCAATTCCATTTGGGGTTCGAACGTTCAATCTAGTGTCCCTTTTCAAGGGAACATCCCTAATCAGTACAACCCCATGGGCTACCTGCCTCCACACCCATAAATGAATCTGCCAGGATCTTCGCATCATATGAAAATTGCTTATGGTCCTACTGGTATACCGACGGGACTTCCTCCCCAAATTCACCAGTACCCTCATGTGAACATACAGTTACCCTTCTTAGCCACTTTGGATCTACCCGACTTGTCTATGATTTTGAATGACCCTATCCATCACTCTCCTCATTGGTTTGTCATACTGGCCAAATTACCATCAGACATTCCTAAGTTCGATGGTAAACCGAGAGAGGATCCTAACAATCATGTAATGACTTTCCACCTTTAGTGTTCATCCAACTCTTTGATGGATGACTCCATTCAGTTATGTCTTTTTCAACAAACTCTCACAGGTTCAGCCGCAAAGTGGTATATAGAATTACCACAAGGCTTCTTCGCCAACTTTAATACCCTATCCATGGATTTCCTCACTCACTACCAGTTGCCAATCCATTATGAAACGGGAACCAATATTTTGAGTTCTTTCAAGAAAAATAAAGCCACTCATATCTCTGATCACATTCATGGGTGGAGACGAAAACAACATTTAATCAAAATCGATCTTCCCGATCAGTTATTGGAAGAATGGTTCATGAAATCCTTCATGAATGACATATCTAAATACATTTCCATGGGTGGAGTTTTCATAGAAGAACATGCGATTAGTCGTGCCCAATTCCTCGATCTCGTTTATTCACAAATAGACACTCTTTACGATCTACTCCCTGACGCACCTTGTCCTTCTACCACGACCACCTCAACAACCTCAACAACTTCTCATGCTGCCGATGGTGTGATAGGTACTTTCCATGCTCAACCTTAATCTGCGCAAGCCTCTCACACCAATCCCAAATCCCATGCTTCTAATGTTCAAACTGCTCCGACGCCCACTCCTCCCACCGGTAAAACTTCAGAAGTAAACCCTGTTCAATCGATTCCTACCGGTAAGAATAAATCTAAAAAAGGGAAGGGTAGGAATAAGGAGGATAAAAATAACAACCCACAATTTGACAAGACCAAGTCACAACCTGCTAATGATAAGGACAAACACAAACCTCACTATCCTTGCCTTATCTGTGGTGATGATCACTACATGAAGGACTGTCCGAGACATGCTGAGGTCATGAAGTTCCTTCAAGGGACCCCAAAACCTCCTACACTTGCCTTCATGTCTCAACCCTTCCCTTCTCAACAACAATCTCAATTGGTCATCCATGATCAACCTTCTTCCTCCACTACCTCCTACATACTTATGTGTAATGGTTATTCGAAGAAGAATGACATCACACTTACCACTTGTGCCAAAGATTACTCTTCCTCCAAGGAGAAAGTTGATGATATACCACCTTCGTTTGTTCAACAATATCCCTCATCTCCACCTTCTAACGGTCCTCTTCATCTCGAATGATCAAACCCCGATACAGTTCTTCTCCCTTCTCCCAAGGGAGTGGTTCAAAAGTCTGCTTTCAATCCTCATGCGTGTGCTGCCTAAAACTACAGTATTGTAGAGGATCTGACACAAGCACCGTCCGTGATGTCATCCCTCGAAGTCCTTCAAAGTTTTCCTATTATCGCACAGTTTGTAGGAAAGGTCTAGGTAGCTTGAGTCAGGGCTTCAAACTGGCGTAACAGGAGCTTCCCCACCCACTGTCACCTCAATGGGGAGCTCTTTCTATTTAGGGTGGCTAATCCCAAGGGAGATGTCCCTAGTAATCTGGGGTTCTGAAGGAGAAGGATCAAGGTTTAAGACTTGAAAGACTAAGGATAGGCTTCCCTTCACAGATTAATACCAATAGAGATAGTCAAAGAAGATATTCCACTGACCAGGGCACCTGTTTGCGAGACAAGACAAATAAAACTAAAATGTGCTGCAGTGGTTAGTACTTCAAATATTAATGACTATATTCAACATATATATGAGCAATGATCAAATGTAATTATTGACGAAGTCAATGATTACTAAACAAAGACAAATGACTTATATCACTTCTTCAATAAATACATAAGAGATATGGGCATTCAATGTATAAGATCAAATCCTTGTATTATATCACAATGCAATTCATATCATAAATCTGCTCACACATAAATATTGTTGCTGCGTCACAATGCAGAATTAGGGTGACGTCATCTCTATTAATAGGTCAATTTTGAAGGTAATGAGGAGAACGTTTTGTCAAATAAGCCTATAAAAGTGATCACCAACTCAAAACCTATCAAACAAGGTGATAAATGTCACAACGTTTCAGGCCAAACAAGAGATTCAAACAAGTGTGACGTCACCTATATTATTTCTGTTTTAGGGTTAGGGTTAGCTAGTCAAAGAGGTGGACGTTTTGACAAATCAACCAATGAAAATACTTGAAACCTCTATGGCTACAAAGAGATGAGTCAGCCACAACTTTTGGTCCAAGCACAAGTTTAAAAGAGGTAAGACGTCATCATCTTCTAGGGTTAGTCTAGACGCTAGGGTTAGGTAGGGTTTCAAATAAAAAAGAGTTTTGAAGAGTTGTTTAAGCACAAAAAGCTCAACGTTGTACTTCTAGACTAGTGCCTTGGGTTAATGGAGTCAAATGGAGCAATACTAATGGCTTGGAGGGATTTAAACCTGAGGACTAGAAGGTTAGGTTTAATGGTGTTGCTATGGCAGGGCCACCAAATCAAAACCCTAAGGGGAGGAGGCTCATTCCGGTGTAGCTAAAGCTAGGCCTCATGCTCCTCCCTCTTTCCTCAAGACTCTTTGGCAAAACGACTAGCTAATAAACACAAATCTATGGCTTAAAAGTGTTGCTTGGGGACAAGGCTTTTCAAACCCTAGAAGCAAACCCTAGGTGTAAAATAAATTAGGCCTAGGACGCCTTCTTTCTTCAATTGATGTTCAAAGCTAACTCAAGAAAAGAGAATGGCTAGTGTAGCTATGGCTAGGCCAAACCTTCTCTAATCAAATGGATAATCAAGCTTTTACCATGGGGACATGAAGCCACAACCTACTTGTGTGTTGGCTCCCTAGGGTTTTAGTGATTAAGCAAATAACAACAATGTAACAATTCAAGTAAGCAATTCTACCTACAACCATTCAATAAAGAAGTTTTGCATGCAAAATGTACTTACAAATTCATGAAGAGCATAATCAAACCCTAGTTGTAACACCTTCCAATGATAAAAAGAACCATGCACATGCCAAAGATAATC
>ML792371.1:373482-394252 GCA_009831015.1 Picea engelmannii
ATATAATGAAAATAAGAAAGGTTTTCCCGGTTGAGGGTTTCCGGTAAAAATCTCTGTGTACTCTGTGTATGAGCCATTGATTAATTTCTGTATTTCTTAAGAATCTATATGCATTGCTTTACTTCGCAGGTTTAAAACTTACACAACAATGTTCTATCACCATGCTTTGATGGATTATAGGAATTCACAAAACAAGTTGGCACACGATGTTGTTTTCATCATTATGGGCCTATTGGACATCCATGAAGTCTACCACGGGGTTTACACCCTTCCAATTAGTTTATGGTATAGAAGTTGTCCTACCAATTGAATGTGAGATTCCATCGTTAAAACTAGTCGTTGAACTTCTCCTGAACAACTCTGCTGAAGAAGAACTTATGTTGTATCTTATGCAATTGGATGAAGCCCTTCATGATGCCACCCTATTTATTGAAACCCAGAAGAAACATGTAAAATCCCAATACGACAAGCATGTCAAGCCATGCATTTTCTATGAGGGTAATCTAGTTCTACTCTATGAACAAGACTGTGATTCGCTAGGAGCCGGAAAATTTGAGGCTATGTGGCCAGGCCCTTATATCGTCAAACAAGTGTTGGAGAAGGGAGCCTATGAGTTAGTAGATTATGATGGCATCCTTTTGAATGAACCCATATAAGGGCTTTACTTGAAGAAGTACTATGCTTAGACTATATTTGCATGAGTGCTTGTATTTTACTGTATCATACTGTTGTGTGATTTTTCGTTATTTGGTTTTTACCCTCGACCGCTTACCTTGCATTGTTCTTGGTTTCCAGATGTCGGAGTCTTCGTTACCCCACTTTGGATTCACCGATGCCATTAGTTGTAGCACTTAGAACCTATCTTCTGCTGCATGGGCAATCTATGCACCCATGAATGAACTTATCAGTCTACACGGTGTTTGTCTCGGTCATGCAACCAATAATATCGCAGAGTATAGCACAATCATCGAATTATTGACCGATTCTATCTCACTTGGGATTCGTCGCCTGGTTATACAACTTGATTCACAACTAGTAGTGCTATAGTTAAGTAATGTCTATGCTATCCGAAGTCCTACTTTGTTACGGGTATATTTACGAATTCGCCTCTTGGAATGTTATTTTTATTATATCGAGTATCAACACATTCCTAGATGTCTAAATACATTAACTGATGCTTTAGCTAATTATGTGTTAGATAGACATCTGAGACATTTATAAATCCAATCACACATCACATGTATTATACAAAGAAAAATAAGCTAGTAGAAGCCTCATGTGTGTGTATATATATATATATATATATATATAACGATAAAAGTTTTTTACAAAAAAGATTGTTTTTCGTCCGAAGACCAAAATATCAAAATATGAAGCTCATAGCTTCTAAAAAATGGCATCATGGATGCTGCTCATGGTAACACAATACTTCTCGTGCTACCCTACGGAGAAATTGTCTCAGTGGACCAACCACGCCTATGATATTGTGTTGGAAACACCTCGGGACCTCGCCAATCGACATATCTGGGATGCCTGCAGTCAAACCCTCTATATTTTGCTTGATTTCTTCATAATCTTCCGCATCCCATCTTGCTACTATTGCTGCTTCCCCTTGCCTCTGGATAGGGGATGTACCCGAAGGTCGAAATGGCCCTACATCTGCATGGTCCAAATATTTTGATTAGTCATTGGATTGAAAACATAAAAAGAAAAAATGTGTTTAATATTTTGAAAACATTTACAAAAATGCCATAAAAGCAAAATATTTTTCTTACCTAGGTCCCCCCACTGAGAACCCTCTGGTAGCATCAAGTCAGGGTCATTGCGAAAATCTAGCCCAACATACACATAGTCATCGATCATCAAGATCTGGGGCTCCAGGCAATCAAAAAATGTATCTTTATACTTAATAATGGGACCCGCTACATGTCGGGACATGAGATCACACTATCGTTTCATCTGTGGATATCGTGGCGCTAGTATATTCCACTCTACCTGTAGGCATAGGTGAGGGACTCTTTCTAGGAAGAAAGATACCAAAATGGATCCGTACCCAAATTTCTTTAGTTCCCCATTCTTGCTTTTGGTCAACTGTCTCTTCATACTGCTGAGAAGACCATCACACCAGTTGAACACATGAGATTCAATGCATTCAATGGAATACTGAAAGTATCTCTGCAGAGCCATGTGAAGAGAAGCACTCCCTGCCATCCATGCAATGGTGAAAAGTATGGTTCTGAGAGTCATATCACAAACCCCTCTGATAGCCACTTTACCCTTGCATCGCTCGACCTCGGGTTCACAATAGCGTCTGATGTATTCACTCATTGGAAAACCACCACCTCAACCTCTTGTTAAGGTCATTGGCGCCCCACAACGGGATAGCCTCGTCAAGAAGTAAATATATTCGATGTCCAAGGAAATCACATGAACACCCACATGAAATACTTGTTGGTCCACGTCCCACATATGGACAAGATATTCCAACAGTCTCAGTTGGGCTCTCATGCCCTGGATCTTGAAGAACTTTAACAAACCGCACTGTCGTAGGGAATTTATGGTGCCCGGATCATTCAAATCCATTGCATCATTGTCTTCATGATCTCTTTCTCTCCACTCCAACATTTTTGCAATCAAAATACCTACATGGAGATGAAAGAAAAAAGTTAGCACCTTTAGTCATCATATTTTAGAATTCATTTTGGTCCAACGCATGATTTTCTTTCTGGGTTTTCGGCCACTGCAAATGGGCTTCACTTACAAAGTAGTGTTTCTGTAGGTAAATCGTTGGGCGCCTATGAAAATCCTTGATTTTCACAGGCCCCGATATAGGGCACCTGTGGCGGCCCCAGCGCACGCCTACGGCCCAAAAATTCACCCAAAAACTCATCTTTTAACCGATTGAAATGAATTTTAAACTGTTGAAAAGGAAGAAGGCGAGGTACTCACCGTTTTCATGCAAACCATTCGTTGAATGATCGCCTATGGTCCTTGTAATTGACTTCTGAAATATGAGGTGAAAAAAGGGCTCTTAGACAAGTTTTTGACCAAATACAAATGAGATAGTGAAAATGAGTTCTTACCCCTATTTATCTCATTTTTTTCTTTTTCTAAAAATATTTTATATCATTTAAATATGTTTTCTCAAAAAACCTACCATCCTAATGGTCTCGTGAGTGTTTCATGAACCCGCCAACTCGAGGAACCATGAAAGAGATTCCAAGAAATGGCCAAGTATGGAAAACGGTCAGACGGGCTTCAAAATAGGGTGACAAGGGTTCCCTAGGAGACATGAGGCCCTGACAGTCAAATTGTATGGCTCAGAAATTTTGAGTGAAAAATGTGTAACACAGAAGAGGGGATGATGTGGGAGTCTGACAACCAATTTGTATATCGCGGAGGTTCAGGTGCTATTAGTAGGTCAATGAACAATGGAAGTGCAATCTAGAGCTCGCCTTCCCGGGAATCTGTGATCGAGAAAGAGGCTAAGTATGGAATGGGGAAGCGGTCGGTCGAAGCCATGAAATAAAAGTATGAGAAGAAATGTGAACTCGTGAGTCCGCCAACCCGCGTAGCCAAACATTTTCGGAAAAAATGACTAAGTAACCAGAAAGATAAAGTAGAGGGGAAAAAGAAAGGGGATTTCGATTATGTATAGAAGAGGGAAAAGAAGGGAATAAAAGAGAGTGGGAAAATAGAAAAGTGGAGGGAAATTTTCATAAGCAGGAATTGGTGTCAAACAAGCCCCATTATTGCAAAATAATCATTTTCTAGTCCAATATTTTATCCACATACTCGTTTTATATTGTGCTTGTATCATTAAAAAGGGTGTGAGCAAATGTAAATCTAAACTATAACTTGATTTTTGGATATAACTATGTATAGTTGATTTATAGGCGCTATTGATGTTTGGATTTTGTAGATAACAGTGGGTTAGGATAAGTTTGCATTCTTATTGTGATAAGGCCTTAAAAAAAGTAGAATAAGTAACAATTTTTTCCAATTCAATTCTCACACAAACAAAATTCTCTGATCCCATAATATTCATCTTTGTTGATTCGATAATAGGGAGGTCAATTTTGTAGATTGTGCTATTGGTCATTTCAGGCGACTGGGGTGCGTCAACCAATGCTTTGTTGAAGATTTGTTTTTATTGCAACCTGTGGGAGTAATTGTGTTTTTTGATACATTGTTCAATGCCTTGGAATATTATTTTAAGTTTTAAACTTCCTACATGATGAATTGTTAGCATTAAAGCTTAATAATTTCATATCTAGAAAGAAACTTATTGTACTGTCAACTTGACCATAAGTATAACAACGACGAACTTGAATTTTTATATTGTGGCTGATTTCATAGCCCCATTTGACTTCAACTAGCACATATTTTTTTTTTTCAAAATATTTGCGAAGCATAAATTTGGTAATTTCATTAATAAAGTAAAAGTGCTAAAATAGAGGCCAGAGTAAGGACAACCAATAAAAAGAAACTTCTTGGGCGGGGCCCCAACTCCAACATTGTGAACTAGTGTTGCTATGTTCTATCTACATTACAAATGGAATTGAATGTTGATTTTAAACTATGTGAAATTCATTTATGTTTCAATAAAAGCCTCATGTGATTGACATAATGCATTGTCATATAATTGTTCAATGGTCCATATTTTATCAAATTACCTATGCCAATACAATATTTAAGAATTATGAGACTATTGAACCATGCAAATGAGAAGAGGTGTTAAATCCAGCAAAGAAGCAACAATCAAGATTCCAAGACAATTTTTTAATAGTAAATCTATAAAAAAAATAGTGGGTACTATATATTTATCCATAGACACTGGACTGAGTTCTTTGCATTGAAGCATTGAACATATTTGCCATAAATACAGGTAGAAGAGTTACATGGAAAAAAAACATGTATACAATTTTGTGTTGTTCATCTACTGCGGCAACATGCAGGAGGAATCAACAAGCTCTTGAACATGCATGCAAAACTGATTATCATGATTTTTTAGGAACTCCTTGTAGTCTTCTCCTCCAAAGGTCAATGTTGGTTGTGGAAATCTCAACACCTTGCGAAAAAATTGAGGTAACAAAGAAATAGGAGTGGTTCAATAGTGGAATAATTATTTGGCTTGAAACATGTCTCTTGGTGCACCAATAGACCACCTCCTTACAATCAAAGACTTCAGGGACACAACTGTTACACATTATTTTGGTCACCTCAGTGATCAACTGACAACATGTGTTCATGTTCCTTGAAAATATTAAAAGAGACTTTCTCCATGAGAAAAATGGTTTTCTTTCCTCTTCCAAAAACCATAACAAGGAAGGTCGTCTCACCCTGATATATGCATGAGGTTTGATGATGCCTGATCATCACACTCTTCCCTAAAAATGGATTGTGACGTCGTCACATGCTTCTTGTGCATAGGGTGTGACGATGCTTAAATCATAGGAAAAGTCAAAATTCACGAATGTTCTTGAAGGAAATATTCTATAAGATGAGGTGGCCTCCGATTGGTTTGGATCTTACTCGCTTCTTTGATTTAGTGGGATCATCCTAATATCCTCATCCATCTCTCTTTCACACTATATAAATATGGATCTCTTATGGAAAAGGCTAAGGTTGAATAGGCTAAGATTGGCAAGGAGAGCTCTACTACAGATTATGATTGAGAGCTTTGTTTTAGTTTTTCAAGACAGATTGTGGATCTTCTTCATTCAAGGGATTGGCGAAAATGTGTGTGTGTTGGAGAAAAGATCCATTTAAAGGGTATCTTGCAACATCAAGGCATGGGTTGTATTCTCCACTTTCCATTTAATATAATACAACAACTGACTTCTTCCCTATAAAAGTATCTTAACTTTTATTGCATAACTCCTTGATCTTATACATAGATTTCATTGGAATATATATATCTTTGTATTCTCTCTCTTTGTTGGTTTGTTTTTCTTGGAAATAGGTTCACCATCTCACAAACTCAAGGAAGGAGCTAACAGGAAGACACTAGCAAGGATCAAACGCCGTTTAAAAAGGTATGTCATATATGCCTCTTTAAATTAGTTTATATGACAATGAAGTTTAAGAGGAAGTGTGTGTTTTGTCTTGTTTTGTTCTAGTTTCCTTTGGAAGTTAGGGAGATCTGTTTATGTCCATATTTATTGATTAGTTCGATAACAAAATTGGTGACCATACTGGGGATACGAACTTTGTTTTCTTTTTTGCTTCTTATTTTCTTTTATCCTGCCTTCTTCTGGTTAATTTCATCCTCTGAGTCTGTGGGTGATCCATTTTGACTCTCTGGGTCTGAAAGTTCAGTAAGAATTTTTGTCTTTCTTCCAAATTTTCTTTATGTTAAGAGATCGCCACATTGTACCCTATTGACAGACTACGACGATCCTTTGATGTCACACTCTACTGGTGTAGACCAGTGCGACGATGTCGTACCGTGCCTTATTCACAGCCTGCGACGATCCTAGATCGTCGTACTGTACTCCTATGCAACCTGCGACGATTCCTGTAGGAATTTTTGGGTGATAGCCTTTTTATTTTATCTACCCAGTTTTTCTTCTACTTCATGGGGTGAACTTCTGACACTAGTGAATGATTGCTTTATAAATTTTAAGCCTACATTTGATTGATTTTCGGAAATTGAAAGTCTTCTTTGTAAACTTTGCAAGTTTTTCTTTTGGTTTCTTGTCATAAGGATATAATCTCGAGATCTTGGTCCCGAGTACTTGTTTGAAAAAGAGTCCTTGTTTTATTTGTAATTTTGGATTGTTTTTACTTTCTGGATTTTTAATTGATTGAGAGACAACTTTTGTTTGTATTTGACAAAAGGTTTTCTTATCATTTCATTTTTGTCTACATTATGAGTTTGATTTGGGAATAGTGTTTAGAATGTGTTAATTTTCTTGGATTACACTTTCTTTTCTTCATTACATCTCTGATTTGATTTGAGAAAGAAAGAACTGAAGTCATTCTTCTTTTTTAGTAGTCTTCTATAAGAAAATTGTTACATTCAAAATTTTGTTAAAAAAGAAAAAATTGGAAAATTTTGTAGTTTTTGATTATTTGGAATCTTTTTCATTCAAAATTTGAGAAATTGTGTTTCGTAGATTTTGTATTTCAAAAAAGAGACACCTTCTTCCTACTGTAATTAGATTTCATCTAATTAGAAGATGACATAATCATCTCTTCTTGCATTTTATTGGGTCAAGGTCACATACATCATCAATTTCATTTATGTTTCCCTTTTGAGTAAGCAACAACCTTTAAAATATAGCGTAATTTTAAAATTTATTAGTAAATTTTATTTTCTAGAACTTCTCTACACCAACATTAGCTAGGATAACGCTTTGGAATAGGTTGTAAGACACACTCTCCAAATCATCAAAACACACAATAGTATCTTGTGATAGGGAGAGTTCAAATCCATTTGCTACATTTTGTCCTGGGAAGCCCTTCTAACACAAGGGTCAATCATGAGGTCACATTAAGACTGATAGAGTTACTCACCCTGATTTGTTGGTCTTAGTGTAGATATTGCATGTATTATTGGGGGTTACCTGAGAAGAAAATCTTGTGGGGACCTTCTCAAGTTGATTTCGGGCTTAAATACCCTACCTTTGCATGTGGATCAAACTGTCGACTATTTCCCCAGGCATCATTGTCGTAATTGGTAACCTTAGTGGCCTATATCTTTAGGGTCTTTACACGAGGTTACTATGGAGGGGAAAGTATTCATGGTACCCGGAATCGATGTTGGCCAAACTCACTCAGGCTCCTTGGAGGGTATACCCATGATTATGTGTGGGAGCTTGCACCAGGGTGTAAGTCCATTAAGAAGGTCGTCAACATAACTTTTCCACCCGCTTTATCCCAGCCCCTTCTTGTCTTGATTTTGTGACGTTGGATTTCATCACCAACTAGTGACTTTGAAATAATAAGGTTTGTTTGGATGTTTGATTTCTAGATTTTATTAGTGAAGTGTTGTTTGTTTCTCTAGTTGGCCATAGATTTGTTTCCTTCTTTATTTGGTGCGGCCAACATCGACCCTCATCGTTCACGTAGGATGCAAGGGCTACCTTTGGAAGATCAAGTTCCTTTGCTTCCTAAATCACCAGAGGGTTCTCCTAAAGTAGCAGTCAATAACGATGTAGCCTCTGAGATTGGAATTTCTACTCCATTGGAGGAGTCAATACTTCCCATAAATCCATTGTTGAGTGTTGTACAATATCCACATTTAATCTAGGTAAATTCATTGGGAGACATTGTTGGTGAAGAATATATTGGAATACCTACTGGACTTCACGCAGATTTTGGTGTAGATGATCCATTTTTTCAAAGTGAGTCGTTTAGAACTCCATTTCACACTATTGGAAACATTGATCCTAACACTCCTGTTCTTAGTCGTACTCTTTGAAGAACTTCTTCGGGACAAGATATTTTTGATAAACTAGGAATGAGTCATTTACAATCGAGAGCTTCTAATCAACCTATGGCATCACAAATGATTGTGACTTCCACTACTTATACAATACCTTTAGATCATTTTACTGGCACAACCAATAATTTTGTCATAGTTTCAAAGCAATTGTTGGTTGGTTCTCACTCGATTCTTCCTCTCCAACTTGTTAACTCTACCATGGTCCCACAATCTATGCATGTTTCTGTTGGAAATATAATTATCACCCAAGCTCCTATTGGAATAATACTTCCACTTATATTAAATCCGTCACTTCCCCCTGGGTATAATGATTTAAATACTTCCATTGTTAATCCTGCTAGAATCCATCCGGAGGGTCTAATATTTTTTTTCCTCCTGGGTATAATGCTGCTAGTCATTTTGTTCCTACACCTGCCTAGGTTCTCTCCAAAGGGCCTCAAATTCCTCTTCCACATTCACCTGGAGGATATAATCATCCTAGCCTTAGTAGCTCCAATCAATTTGGAGGAACAAGTCATATTGTCGCTTCTAGTTTTCAAATTCTTGTTGGAGCGCAACCTCAAGTTAGGGGGCAACCTCAAGTTGGAGGCCATAACCCAGTTTATGGATAAAATATACCTGGATTACAATCTCAAACTTGGAATCTTTCTTTCCAAGGTAATCAATAACTGACTGGGGGGTCACATCTGCAAGTTAATTCTTTTGTACCCCCTCATCTCGGGCAATCGTATCCAGGATCTATAAATCCTACTTGGGGTCAAAATTTTCATTCTAATGCTCCTTTCCAAAGAATCTTACCTAATCAACCAACTCCTGTTGGCTATTCGACTCAAAATCCTCCACCACCAAATTTTTTAGGACTATCTAACTATCTACAGACTACTTATGGTTCTACTGGTATACCTACAAAATTACCTCCTCAAAATTATTAGTTTCCTTAAGTGAATAGACAGTTGCCCTTTATTTCTACTTTGGATTTACCGGATCTCTCTAGGATTTTGAATGATCCTATTTTGCATTATCCTCATTGGCCCATCATATTGTCCAAATTACCATAAGACATTCCTAAGTTTGACGACCGATCAGGAGAAGACCCAAATAATCACATCATGACATTCCATCTTTGGTGTTCATCTAACTCATTGATGGATGACTCTATAAGATTACGTCTTTTCCAACGAACTCTTACGAGTTCGACAAAAAAATGGTACATTGAGTTACCGCGAGGATTATTTAATGACTTCAATACCTTAGCCATGGAATTATTAACGCATTACCAATTGCCAATACGATATGAGACATGAACTGAAATTTTGAGTTCGTTTAAACAATCATCTTCTACTCACATTTCCAATCATATTCATGAGTGGAGGAGGAGAATACGTTTAATCAAAGTTCCTCTTCCTGATCAATTATTGGATGAGTGGTTTACCAAAGCACTCATTGGTCCTATAGCCTATGATGTTTCCATGGGTGGTGTCATCACTGAAGAACAGACGAATAGTCGTGCTCAATATCTGGATCTTGTTTATTAATAAACGGGAACACTATATGAATTGATCCCTGATGCTCCTCCTCCATCTACGAATCCTACCCCAACATCTCCAATAGCTTCTCATGTTGTTGATGGCATGATTGACACTTTTCATGCTGAGACTCAGTATAAACAATCCAGTCATGCCAATCCAAAGTATTCTACTTCTAATGTACAAAATACTCCTAATCCAACTCCTTCCCCCAATAAAACCTCTAAAGTTAATTCGGTTCAATCTACACCTACCAGTAAAAGTCAAAATAAAAAGAAAGGGAAGGGTAGGAATAAGGAGGAAAAAAATAATAATCAACAATCTGAGAAATCCAAAACACAACCTGTTAATGACAAAGACAAGTGTAAACCTCGTTATCCTTGCCTTATCTATGGTGATGATCATTATATGAAAGATTGTCAACGACGTGTCGAGGTTGCTAAGTTCCTACAAGGGACCAGCACACCTCCTACACCTGCCATCTTGTCACAACCGTTTCTTTCTCAACAACAAGCCCAATTGGTCATTCATGACCAACCTTCTCCCTCTACCACATATTATGTACTTATGTGTATTGGTCACTGCAAGAAGAATGAAGTTGCAGTTGCAACTCGAGCCAAAGATTATTTTCCTTCGAAGGAGAAAGTTGATGATACACCACCTCTATTGGTTCAACCTCCTCCACCAACTTCACCTCCAAACAGTCCTCTTCATCTCAAACGACTAGGCCTAGATACAGTTCTTCGTCCTCCTCCCAAGGGCGTTGTTCAAAATTCCTCATTTAATCCTCACACACATGCTGCCCAAAACTACAGTATTGTAGAAGATCTTGCGCAAGAACCATTTGCGATGTCATTTCTCGAAGTCCTTCAAAGTTGTCCTACTCAACAGAAGTCCCTATCAAAGGCTATTGGTAGAATTGATCCTACCGATGCCAATTTGATAATATTTGACTTGGAAGATCATATTCCAAGGCTTCCTCCTCAATTAGCATTTCAGATACAAGTTGTTTTGGAAAATAAGAATATTTGTTGAACCATTATTGACGAAGAAGAATCGACTTGCGTTATGTCCACTACTTGTTGGAAATCCATTGGCTCTCCTTCCCTTACCGATTCACACAATACTCTTAAATCTTTTAATGGTACATGATTTAAACCTAATGGTGTTCTTCCTTCATTTTCTATTACATTAGAAGGTAAATAAGTTAATGTTGAGGTTGAGGTCTTTGATGCACCTCTTGATTACAACCTTCTAATTGGCCGTAGTTGGATTGACTCCATGGGCGATGTTGTTTCTACTCTTTTCTATGTGTTATGTTTCCCACACCAAGGAAAAGTGGTTACTGCTTATCAATTGGCCTTCTTTAATTTTGATTCACGTGCTATCAATGTGCCTTTTATTTCAAAAACACCTCCCAATTATGAGAATGTCGGCGTCGGTCTTTTAAAAGATTCAACGTTAATGGGTACATTCCCCATTACATTTCCTGATATACCTCCTCCTTTTGTCACCTCGATTAACATGATATCATCCTCTGTTAGTGAAACCTCTAAGTCTTATGACCCTTGCATAGTACCTAGCCCTGACGAATGTCTCCGATATGGTGACCAAATGCCTTTAAGTCCGGTAGAATTAGATTATCAAGCTATTCAATCGACAACTCCTTCTCCTCCTTCTCTATGTGATATGTATCCTGATCCATTTCATGTGATATTTCCTAGTGATGAGATGATTATGACAGTCATGTCTATGGAAGATACTCCATGGGATGATGGGCATCATCGTTCTATTTTCTTCCTAGAACCTGAGACCATAGAGAGTTACCAATGGATTTCGAATCCTTCTATCGTTGTTGTTATATCCCATGTTCCTGAATCAACAGATGATGTTTTGTATGAAGGGAACTTGGGTAATATTTTACCTACCGTCCCTCTTGACATATCAATTAAACCCAGAGTCATGGAAAATGTTCATATCAGTTCCTCATGTTCTACTGATGAGGCCCGTAGTTATAAATCCCCTTTCCAAGAATTTTGTGACGTTTTTGCCTGGAGTTATGAAGATATGTCTAGTATTGATCCTGATATTGTTGTGCATGAGATTAAGACTTACCTGGATGATAAACCCATTCGGCAGAGACTTCGCCCAATACATCCATGTAACGTTGTTGCTATTAAGCTTGAAGTTGAAAAACTTCTTAAATATGGCTTTGTCTATCCTGTGGCTTTGAATGATTGAGTGTCTAATCTTGTTTTGGTTACTAAGAAACAAGGCACAGTCTGTGTTTGTGTAGATTATAGGGATATAAAAAAATATTGTCCTAAAGACAACTATCCAACCCCGTTCGTTGACCATATTGTTGACGACTGTGCTGGGAGTGAAATCTTCTCCTTTATGGACAGTTTCTCTGGCTATAATCAAATCAATATTTTTCCTGTAGATCAACATAAGATTGCTTTTATTTTCTCTTGGGGAACCTTCACATACCGAAAACTACCTTTTGGTCTCAAAAATGCTAGTGTGACTTTTCAACGTGCTATGTCTTACGTTTTTCATGACATTAAGAACATTGTACAACCCTATCTAGACGATCTACCAATGCATTCTATGCATCATCAAGATCACCCGACACATCTATGGACCATTTTCATACGTTGTCGTTATTATCGCATACTATTGAATCCACACAAATGTGTTTTTTGTGTGGAGTCTGGACGACTTCTTGGTTTTATCGTGTCTATACATGGGATTAGCATAGACCCCTTGAAGGTTGAGGCTATTCTCAATTTACCGCCTCCTTCCACACTTCGCCAACTCCAAAGTTTGCAAGGGAAGGAAAACTTTTTATGTCGATTCATTCCCAACTACATTGAATTAACGAAAGGATTTTCTCGGCTTCTTAAGAAAGGTTACAATTTTGTTTGGGACGACACTACCAAGAAATCATTTAAAGCTTTGAAAATCGACTTAACCTGTACACCACTTCTGTTTCCACCCGATTATAGTCGAGATTATTTCCTATACTTAGCTGCTATGGTTCTAGTCCAAGAGGATGATTCACACGATGAAAATGTTATATACTATTTGAGTCGAAGTCTCACAACCATCGAAACCAAATATTTACATGTGGAGAAACTGGACTTGGAAACTGTTCAAGTTGTTCAACGTTTTCATCACTACATCTTATTACGCAGAACCATAATCATTTCCAATTGCAACCCCATGCAACACATCCTTACTAGACAATTGCTGGGGGGAAAGTACTCTAAATGGATAGTTATTCTCCAAGAGTTTGATTTGGAGTTTGAACGCACAAAATCAAAGAAATATTTGGTTTTTGTTGAATTGATATGTGACCTTCCCTCTACTGAAATAGAAACTCTGGCAGGGGATTCCTTACCTGATGAATCTCTCTTTCTGATTAGTTCTGACGACATATGGTATGGAGATATTATCATTTATCTCCAAACCCAAACTTTCCGGCCTGATCTTTCTGGTACAGATCATCATCGAATTAGATATCAAGCCTATCAATACATTATCCTTGGAGATACCCTTTACCACTGTGGTATTGATTCCATATTTTGACGATGTCTCATCTATGATGAAGCTGCGAAAGATTTGAATGACTGTGACTGTGGAGAATGTGGCAATCATATGTCTGGGTATGCCATTTCCCGAAAGATCTTACGAGATGGTTATTTCTGGCCTTCATTATTTAAGGATTGCATTACTGTCGTCCAGAAATGCCACGTTTGTCAAAATTACAACAATAATATTCGATATAACCCTACTCCTCTTCACCTTGTATTTTCTGTTGGTCCATTCGCTAAATGGGGAATTGACTTCATGACATGTAACCCTCACTCGGGCGGGGGGCATGGATACATCATCATGGATGTGGATTATTTCACTAAATGGGCCAAGGCGATGCCTACATTTGATAATACCGGGAAAAGTGCAGCGTTATTCATATTCAATCATATCATTACTAGGTTTGGTGTCCCTCAAGCCATCATGACTGATCACGATAGTCATTTTCACAATTTCATGATGTCTGAACTTACCGAGAAGTTGGGTCTTCAACATGAAAACTCAACCCCCTATTATCCACAGGTCAATGGCCAGGTTGAAGAAATCAACAAAGTACTCATTACTATGCTTCGATGGATGGTAGGAATTCACAAGTCAAGTTGGAACACGATGCTCTTCTTGACATTATGGGCCTATCAAAAATACATTAAGTCTGCCACGGGGTTCACACCTTTCCAATTAGTATATTGAAGAAATTTTTCCAATTGAATGTGAAATCCCATCTTTGAAACTAGCTGTTGAACTTCTCCCTAACACCTCAGATGAAGAGGAACGTCTTTTGTATCTGATGCAATTAGATGAAACCCACTGTGATGCTGCCTTAGTTATTGAAACTTAGAAAAAGCATGTCAAAGCTCAATATGACAAGCATGTAAAAGCTCAATATGACAAGCATGTCAAACCACACATATTTTCTAAGGGTGATCTGGTTCTCCTTTACGAACAAGATCGTGATTTACTATGGGTCGGTAAATTCAAGCCCATGTGGTAGGGTCCTTATATTGTGAAATGAGTGTTGGAGAAAGGAGCTTATGAGCTGGTAGATTATGATGGAATTCCTTTGAGTGAACCCATAAATGGGATTTAATTGAAGAAGTACTATGCTTAAATCATTTTTGCATGAGTGTTGTGTATTTTTAGTGTATCATACTCTTGTGTGCTTTTTCATTTTTTTGGTTTTGACTTTCAGTTGCTTACCTTGCATTGTTATTGGTTTCTAGATGTCGGTGTCTTCGTTACTCTATATCGACTTCATTGATGGTGCTAGTCATACTCAAAACTTAGCATCTGCTGCTTGGACACTCTATGAACCTACAAATGAATTGATTAGTCTACATGGTGTTTGCCTTGGTCATGCAACTAATAATATCGTGGAATACAGTGCAGTTATCGATTTGTTAACTGACGTCGTTTCACTTGGAATCTGTCATCTTATTGTACGACTTGATTCACAATTAGTAGTACTACAATTGAGTAACATTTATTCCATCCGAAGTCCTACTTTGTTAAGGGTATATTTACGAATTTGCCTCTTGAAACGACATTTTGATTACATTCAATATCAACACATTCCTAGATGTCTAATTATATTGACAAATGCATTGGCTAATTATGTGTTAGACAGAAATTTGATACATTTATAAATCCAATCACACTTTTTACAAAAACAAGTAAGACGACAGGAACTTTATATTTATAATGATAAAATTTTACAAAAAAGTGTTTTGTCCGAAGACCAAAATATCAAAAAAGTGAAGCTCGTGACTTCATGTACAAAAATCATCAAGGATGTTGCTCTTTGTAACAAGCGACTTCCTGTGCTACTCTACGGATCAGTCGACCGATAGATGTAGACATGCCCACCATGTGGCATTGATAGTGCCTAGGAAGCTCATTAATTGTGGCATCAGGGGCATGCATGGTTAGTCCCTCCAGGTTCTGTTCTATAGCCTTGAGATCTGTGATAGTTACCCCTACTACAACAACTCTCTCTCCAAAAATCTGGATGGGAGATGATCCTGGTAGACGATAAGGCCCCACATCTGCATTTTTGAGAGCACTCGATTAGTCATCAGATAAATAACACAAAAAACATTTTATATAATTAAAATATCAAAAACATTATATAAACAAAAAAAATCCCTTCTTACCTATGTCCCCCCACTGGGATGCATCAGGAAGAGCTAGATCTGGATCCCCAAGAATATCTACCTCGACATATGCATATTCTTCCACCATGAGCAGTTGATTCCTCAACCATTGGAATAAAACATCATCATATTTGATTATGGGAACACCACCGTGTTGAGCCATAAGATCCACCCACCTCTTCATCCGTGGATCTTGTGGAGAGGGTATACCCCACTCCACCTGTAGACATAGGACAATAACCCTCTCCAGAAAGAAGTACACCAAAATGGACCCATATCCAAATTTCTTCAACCGACCGTTTCGGCATTTTGTAAGTTGTTTTTTCATGATTTTCAGGACCCCCTCACACTAGTTGAAGACTCTGGGTTCCATGCAACTATCGCATACTGAAAATGAATCCGCAAATCCATGTGGGGAGATGTAATCCCTTCCATGAGAGTAATGGTGTAAAGGATAGTCCACAATGGTGTCAGATACCCACTACACAAATCAAACGTTTTCGTTGATTTCTCAACAATGAGAATCCCTGAAGTCTTATGAGGCTTAGAACATGCTAGCCCTTTCCTTTTTTCACCTCCATATGATTGTATTTCACGACTATAGGCCGAATCAACATGACGTCTTTTCGCACTCCGTGACTCAATGCTATCGGAATGTCGAGTCGGTCGATTCTACAAACCCCGAATCTTGGAACAACGAAATGCCAAACCCCGACGGGGCTAGAGAGGGGAAAGCTTCTCTCTTGGGGTCTTGTCTACGTGACCCTATACAGTGTCCACGCACTTAAGCCAGCCAAGAGTTTATCGGATTTTCGTGATTCGAGGAATCACGAAACACGACTTCTACCTTTCTCTATTCAAATACCTAAAACTTCCAGGGTCTCCAAAGTTTCCCTCCAAAGGGAGATCGACAGCCGTAAGCCTCCCATGATCCAACGGTATGAATCCTTTCGGGGTTTCGGTACTCAGGAGTTCGAAATGAATCGACTCCAAGACTCTCCGTCATTCAAATCTCCAAATTCCGATATGGAAAGTCATGCAGTCACACTCCCAAGCACATCCGCTCACATGATCGTTCAATCAGTTCATGAGCCGAAGCGGCTCATTGGATTCCTTGCTGGAATTTCTGTCAAAACCCGATCCACAGGTCCTTCTTTCCCTGTCACGGCCTTTTCATATGACCGCTACTCTTTCCACAACGGGAAATGCATATACTTTCAGGTTTCAGGGTTTCGTGATCCCCGATGTCAAGAGTTCCCTGTTCTCTTGAATCCCTGATCTTCGATGAGCCAATTCACCGATATGGTCCCTTACATGTTAGCCCTCCTGGATAAACTCCTGGCCCACATGACCACTATCTCACAAGACCGCAACCTTATCTCCTGTCGAGTTTTTGGACTTTCCAATGCCTAAATTTACTCATCCTCAGGATTCGCAATTTGAAAATCCCGATATGCCAATGTGATGATAGCTGGCCCTTCAATGGACGCTTTTCACTTGTCGAGATTCCAGACTTTGCAATTCCGAAGTGTATGGACTTCTTGTCCACAGGATTCCCGATTTCCCGATGGATGACTTTCCTTTCGGGACCTTTCCCGAATGTTCTGATTACCGCCACGCGTCCTCCTAAGATGGACGATCCTGATCACTTCTCATGATTTCAGAGTTTCCGCTGCTGAAATACTCCGACATCTTGTCCCTTCGATCTCCGAAATGCATACGGGCTCCTGATATTTCTCACGTGTCCTCCTATGATGGACGACTCAGATTGATTCTGGGATTTTCACTATGAAAATTCCCGATCTCATGTCATCGTGACTCCCGATTTCATGAATGCCGATATCCCGATGGCCACGCCTCTCATTGGGACTTTCAACCTCCTGTTCAAGAGGGCTTAACCCTCATGCATCTCTTAACAGATCCAACGATTGTCGGGTTTTTCTAGCTAAGATCTAACGGCTCAGATCTGTCCCACGTTGCACACTCTCCCACTACTTCATGGGCGTGGAAAAATCAACAGTCCATATGTTCTCATGGACCTTGGGGGTCTACGATCCCGATTTCCTTGCTATTCACGAAGATAGAGGAAAAGGGGAAAGGTATGTAACGCCCTTGTTTCTTTCGTCAATATAACGATCGTGAATGACCATGGATCTTCCGACAGAATCTCGTCCGTTGATCGATACTTATCGCTATGCTGCTACTTCAGGATTTTAAGAGGGTCATTCCTCCTCATACAGGGTTGTTAAGACTTGCACATTCAAGTCCTTTTTCCAGGTTCTTGGTAAACCTTTCCAAGGAGGGAAGCTCTGTGAAGAGATCTATTCCAGGGCATTCCTGGAGACAGATAAGGGGAAACAACTTCCCGAGAACGGACTGGAATTCTGACTTGGTTCAACTTATGCAGAATTAAATTCATTTATCAACATAAGCCATGCGTGGTTTTTTTGTTATAAGCATATACAACTACTAGTAGTGATCAAAATACCACACAAACATTCTTATAATGAAAACATCCGCAATTTCATAGCTTATGAGCATAATTATCAGAATACATATATTTCAAGGTGCCAGAGGCAAAACACTTATCAGAAATGACACCAAGGTTAAGCAACTGCTGAGAGGGGTGCTCGTTTCCACCCAACCATAGGCTTAGCGACTCCCAGTGGATTTACCACTAGCCACCCCCGAGCTGAGACCACGATGCTGTGAGACTGCGTCTCTGTCTACTAGTGACTAGGAGTGAAGGTTGCAATCCTTCCTCTCTACTATCACTCACTCTGCATATCACCAAAGTTCTCCCCTCGCGTCTGCTCCCCAATCGCTTCTACCTTACACCTTATCCTCTTGCGAGGTTGTGTGTGGCACAATTACCCTTGCGCTGGTCAGGCCTGATGGCTCTACGGATGGGCGGTTCACCTCCCCATCCCTCATTAAGCCATCTACCTACCAGCCTGCGAGACATTTAATTCGAGTCTAGCAAACTGATTTTGGTTCTTCGGGCTAGTGGAGTCCAAATACGGTATTAATTCTTGGCGGAAGTTAACGACACCTTTCCAGGTGCCTTCCACAGCCATCATGGTCTCTTTTTCTGCACATCCCCTCTCAGTAGTCCTGCAATAAAATTCATAATGTTATTTTCATTCATTGACCTTTCCCTCAAGGTCCATTTACATCACATATTCACATTTATGACTTTGCCATAGTTCTTGGCCAGTCCAGTTATTTTTTACAAACTGGGGGAAACAGGGTGTTACAATTCCCTCCCCCTTAAGAGGAACATCTTCCTCAATGTTCTTATCTACTAACATGAATTTCATGTACAGAAGTAAACAAAATCGGATATGCCTATCTCATGGCATCCTCCATTTCCCATGTAGCCTCATCTAGGCCAAAATGCTTCCACTGCACCTTGACTTGTGCAATGGTTCGGTTCCGGAGTGGGGTTTCCTTTCTGTCTAATATGCATTGGGGTTCTAGTAGAAATTCTCCCTCTGGTTCCACCTGGATCACAGACCAGTCAATTATATGATTAGCATCATGTACATATTTCTTCAGTAATGAAACATGAAAAACATTATGGGATTTTACTGTGGGAGGAAGTGCTAGCCGATAGGCTACATGTCCCACTTTATCTAGAACCTCAAAGGGTCCACAATATCGGGGTGCCAACTTGGCACAAGCTCCCATTTTCAGGGAACTCCTTCTGGGCTTAATTTTGAGATATACATGGTCTCCCATTTTGAAATCTCTTGGAGTTCTCTTTTGATCAGCATAACTTTTCAGTCGGTTCTGAGCGACCTTCAGATTTTGTTTTATCTGAGTCACTTGCTGTTCCATTTCTCTCAGCATGTTGGGTCCAAAAGAAATCCTATTTATAGGATTACTCCAGTTGATTGGAGTATTACACGGCCTACCATAGAGGACCTCGAAGGGACTCATCTTTAAGGATGCTTGGTAGCCGTTGATGTAGGCGAATTCTACCAATGGCAGGTAGTCTTCCCATTTCCTGGGTTGATGCATTACATGCATCCTTAACATATCCTCTAATATTTGATTCACTCTTTTTTTATGTCCGTCGGTTTGAAGGTGATAGGCGGTACTAAACAACAATTTGGTCTCTAAACCCGCCATCAATGATTTCCAAAAATTTGAAGCAAATTTTGTGTCTCTGTCAGATATTATCTCTCTCGGCATACCGTGCAGTCGGAACACCTCTTTCATGAATATTTGGGCGATATCTATCGCCTTGTAGTTTGATTTGATGGGGATGAAATGAGCAGACTTGCTCAGTTTATCCACCACCACCATAATGGCATCATTCTGTTTGGTTGAAGTTGGTAATCCAGTGACAAAATCCATGGAGATGGTTTCCCATTTCCATTCTGGGATGGGTAAAGGGTGTAATAATCCTGATGGGTGTCGATGTTCTGCTTTAACCTGTTGACACTCTATACATTGGGCCAAATATTTGGCTATGTATTTCTTCAATCCGGGCCAACAAAATTATTTTCGGGTGGCAGTGATCATTTTCTGGTATCCTGGGTGACCAGTGTATGGTCTTTTATGTAGTTTATCCATGATGAACCTCTTCAAGTCGTCATGATTTGGAATGTACATTCTATCTCTGTAGGTGAGAAAACCTCCTTTGGTCATCTAGTAACCTTCATATTTTACTCCAGCGGGTTCTTGTTGTAGGTACAAGGTCACAGTTTGAACGAAGGGATCTGTCTCCTGTTCATTTCTGACCCTGTTCTTGACATCTGTCTCGCAGGTACTCACTCCTTCCATGTGAATTGTTTTCATGCTTCTGCTAAGGGCATCGACCACCCTATTTTCTTTCCCTTTGATGTGTTTGATTTCAAAATCAAATTCACTAAGGAGGGCCTTCCATCTAGCTTATCTAGCATTGAGCTTTGGTTGGTCAAACAAATACTGTAATCCACAGTGATCTGTCATAAGTACAAATTTTCTTCCCAAGAGGTAATGCCTCCACATTTTTAAGGCATGCACTATGGCAGCCAGTTCTAGATCATGAGTCACAT
>ML792371.1:413272-440018 GCA_009831015.1 Picea engelmannii
AAGGAAGGAGCTACGAGGATGACACTAGAAAGGATCGAACGTTGTTTAAAAGGGTATGTCATCTATGCCTCTTTAAATTAGTTTATATGACAATGAAGTTTAAGAGGAAGTGTGTGTTCTGTCTTGTTTTGTTCTAGTTTCCTGTGGAAGTTAGGGGGATCTCTTTGTGTCCGCACTTACCGGTTAGTTCGATAACAACAGCTTGCATGAGCAATTACAGAGGTCCAAATTACTTCGTTTTGGGAGGAAGGGGACCAAGAGACCACATCCTTACATGAAAACACTTCAGGGACACATGCTACACGAGCAATTCCAGAGGTCCAAATTACTTTGTTCTATGCGGAAGGGGATGAGTAGAAGGAATATGCCTTTCTCCACTGGAAGTTCTGGTCCTCAAACCCTATGCTGTTAACTGTATATCCAGAGAATAGGAGAGTGGTCCCCCAATTGAATAATGCTTTGGCTTGAAATATATATCTCGACGCACCGAGAGACCATCTCCTTACAGTCAAATACTTCAGGGACACAACTTGCAATAGGGACAAATCCAAATCCAATTCAAAACCCTGAAAATGGAAGGAAAGGATACATCTCTGAGGGAAAGGACCGCCATCTGAGTAGAGAGACTCAAAATATTGAGTTGCAAAGCGACGATTGTGTTCAATGTTGGTTTATTTTTTGAAACCGCTTCCTTTGGTCTTGTTAGGGCCTCCATCGTGGAGCTGGGAAGTGCCCCCCATTATGGTAGATTTCAATTTAGGAGAAATACTGGGAAGAATGTTTGTATTTCCATAATCCATTGTTGTATCATCGTCCATCAGATCATCTTCTTCTGGCTCGAAATCGACCGCATCAACCTCTGCATCCACCATCAACACAGGGAGGGGGTTGTCTGAGAAGGGGGGGTTTCCTTGGAATTCTTTGGCTTGAAATATATCTTTGGGTGCAACAAGGTACCATCTCCTTACTTTCTTTGGGGTGGAAGGAGATGAGTAGTAAGAATATTCCCTGGAACACTGGAAGTTTTGGTTGTCATGCCTGAAGGTTTTTACTGTATCTGGACAGAACTGTTGTCGAGCTGCTGCCATAAGTCAACGAGAACGTTTGTTTGCTCCATATGATGTTTGAAATCAACACTCGGAAGGGATAATATAACCCTCCGCAAATTTTGGTTTAATGTGTATCAATGGGAGATCTCCTCGAGCCTTTCGCTGATTAATGAAAATTTCTTCGGTTCTTGCATAATGAGTTGTTACCATTAAGTCTTACTAATTGCATACTTAGAAAAAAGTGCGAAGGTGGATGGGACGATGAAGAGCAATTAAGGATTGGATATTTCTTGAAGATGCCAACCGAACAATGCACGAAGGAGATTCCATGATGCTTGAAATGAACACTCGGAAGGGATAATATATCCCTCCTCAAATCTTGGTTTAATTCGTATTAATGATAGATCTCCTCCATCCTTTCAGACATTAATGACAATCTTAATAGTTCCTGCATGATGATCTATTAACATTAAATCTTAATAATTGCATATATAAAAAGAAGTGCCAAGGTGGCGGGGATGGTGAAGAGCGATTAAGAATTAGATATTTTGTGAACCCACCAACCCGACCACCCGCGAAAGAGATTCCAAGAAATGGCCAAGTATGGAAAGAGGTCCATCGAGATTCAAAACAGGGTCAGAAGTTATACTGAGAGACGTGAGGGCTCGATGGTCAAATTGTATGTCTCTAAAAGTTGACTACAAAATGTGTAACATGAAAGAGGGCATGATGATGGACTTCGATGGTCAATTTGTATATCGCAGAACTCTGTGTGTTGTTTGTAGGTTGCGGAACAATGGAAGCACAATGTTGAGCAGGGTTTCCTGAGAACCGACGATGGAAAAAGAGGCCAAGTATGGAATGGGAAAGAGGTCGACCGGATTGGTGATATAAAAGCATGACACATATTCAGAAAAATGACTAAGTAACGAGAAAGGGAAAATAGAGGAGAAAAAGAAAGGGGAATTTGGTTTTCAATTTGTATATAGGGGAAGTCCGGGTGCTGCTTGCTGGGGGTGTAACAATGGAAGCACAATGTTGAGCTTGCCTGGCTGGGAACCCGCGATCGAAAAAGTAGTTGAGTATGGAATGGGAAAGCGGTCGGTCAGACTCATGATATACAGAATCAGTGGAAATTTGAATGCGTGTCACATGCAGGCTCGAAGGGGATGGAGTATGAAATAGGGTGTAAAATTGTATGTCTCAGAAATTTTGAGTGGAAAAATGTGTAACACAGAACAAGGCATGATGGGAGGTTTTGGAGGCCAATCTGTATATCGCGGGACTCTGGAATATGTTTGTAGGTCACAGAACAATAGAAGCCCAATCTTGAGCCCGCCAGCCTAAGAGTCCGACTATCAATTTGTATATCGCGGAACTTTGGGTGTTGTTTACAGGACACAGAACAATAGAAACACAATTTTGAGCCCGCCAACCCGAGAACCTGTGATCAAAAAATTCACTAAGTATGGAATGAAAAAGTGGTCGGTTGGACTCGTGATATAGAAGCATGAGTAGAAATGTGAACCCATGAGTCCTCCAACCCATGTACTTGACATTTTTGGAAAAACGACTAAGTAAAGTAACTAGAAAGTGAAAGTAGACGGGAAAAACAAAGGGGAATTCAGTTAAGTATAAAATACAGAGAAAAAAAGGGATAATAGAGAGTGGTAAAATAGAAAAGGGGAAGGAAATTTTCGGAAGCGGAAAGTCTCAACAAAGGCCCATTGTTGTCAAATCAATGTTTTCTAGTCCAATATTTTATCCACCTACTCGTTTTGTGTGTTTTATTTACTATCACAATTGACATACCTTTTCGAAGATTGTACTTCAGCTTCCTCTGCTGTGGCATATATGATTTTATACTCTTGTCCAACTAATCTATTTCTTTAAATGTAGCAATGCAGAAAAAGCAATGGACATGAAGGTAATTTTATATATAGAAAGACATGTAAAAAAGTAAATACAGTTCTATTTATTCCAATGTAGCAGCACAAAAAACACAGTTGACATGAAAATAAGTTATTATGTAGGAAGACATGGAGTATCCACATACAATAAATTAGGTGGAAAGCAGTAGAATAAATATATAGACAATAAATGAAATACAAAACAATGGAATATGAAATAATAGTAGAAGCACACACCTCTATATCTCCTCTTCTACATTTGTGATTAAGAGTCCTTCGTCTTCTCCAAGTAATCTATTTGTTTCAATGTGGGAATGCACAAAACACAATGAACATGAATGTAAGTTGGTATGTAAGGGAAAACAAGTAATATATACGTACAATAACTGAGAATCAAAGGAATAGAATAAAAGATAGATTTAGAAGCATGAACCTTTGTTTTTCTTGATCCATGGTTGTGGCTATATATCATTTTTCCTAGCCAAAAGATATTACAAGCCAAAAAATATTAAGAAGTTGGATGATCCTAACTGAATGATTTGGTTTTGTGAAACAAAGTATCCAGATATGCTTTGAGACATAGAAATATAATTTCGTAATACATTTGATGTATATTTCATAATTCAAGTACAAGAGAAAGTGTATCATGGTGAGACTAGTTTGTGTATAAGATAAAGAGGGTGTCTTGTCATATGGGCACATTTCACCATACATGGTCAATAAGTGCATTTTGTACATGTTTTATCTTACACGTAGTTTTCCAATTCTTTTGTTATGGAAATATTTTGTAGCATGTCAACATTGAAGTCTCCTAGAATGATAATGGTTTCGTTCATATGTGAATGGTGCAATGCATTTGAAAAAACATTCATTATGTTAGCAATGTTGCATGCAGAGTGGCAAAGAGATTGAATATTGCAATTCACAATCCACGTAAAACTACTCTTGCCAACACTATATCAACATATTTTTCTTCTACAAGAACATTTTGCAAATACATGTAGGTATGGTTCAGAGTTTGGAGAAAAAACTGGAGCAAAATTGAAGAACAGGAGGAAAAGATATGACAACCTCTATGGAGGTTCTGCAACATAGGAGTGATGAATAAATACCTAAACATTCTTATTTGCAAACTGCAAATATAAAATAGTAAAGAATGAATACGAATGAAACTATGGTACCGAAACTTTCTACAAGAACATCTTGCAAAGGCAACAAGATTGACATCGTATTTTTCATGCGAAAGACATGGGTTCGATTCCCGTACAGGATAGGTAGGTACTCAGTCTCAGGCAAGATGGGAATATTATTGAGGGCAAGGTGTGAAGGCTAAAGAATTACTTATTCAATTGAGGCATTAGATTTCCACTTCGTCACATACAACAAAGGACTGAGATTTGTAATGCTAGAAAAAATGACAACCTGAGTTGTCTAGACGACATTGGCATGCACATGGTGCAGAGCCTGGGGAAAAAATCAGAGGAAAATTTAAGAGCAGGAAAGTCTACAAGATAAGAAATATGAATAAATACTTAAACATTCTTACCTGGTGCAGGACCTAAACCCTGGAAAGTGAAAAAAATAGCTCCAACTGCCGGTGCAGGACCCCAACCTTGCAAAGTCGAAGCAAACAAAAGCAAGCAGAAAGCAACAAACCAGTGAGAAAAGAACGAATACAAATGAAGCTTTGGTATCAAAACTTACTTGTAAATAATGAAAGACAAAATCGTAGGTCCAATTTAGAGTGCAATATCTCAACCCTCCAAAGTGCAATAACAGGTCCTAAAACTACTGAGGATTTGCATTCTAGGTCCTAGAACTTGTTTTCTTTATAGCTTACTAAAAAAATGTCATCGACAAAGATGGATAATGCCTGGTAACTGTGTGCAATTTTGTTGCAGCTTAGCTACTGTTGCAACATACCTATCCCTTCTACACCTACCTGTAGTTTTCTTCTACAAGAACATATTGCAAAGGCCACAAGCTTCACATCATCTTTTTCATGTGAAAGATATGGGTTCAATTCTTGTACGGGATAGGTAGGTACTCATTCCCGGGAAAGATGGGAATATCATTGAGGGCAAGGTGGAAAGGCTAAAAAATTCCTTATTCAATTGAGGTGTTATATTTCCACTTCATCACATACGACAAAGGACTGGGATTTGTAATGCTAGAAAAAATGATAGCCGAAGTTGTGCAGACAACATTGGCATGCACATGGTGCAGAGCCTATGGAAAAAAATCGGAGGAAAATTTAAGGGCAGGAAAGTCTGTAGGATAAGAACGATGAATAAATAGTTAAACATTCTTACCTCGTGTAGGACCTAAAGCTTGGAAACTGCAAAAAACAACTCCAATTGCCGGCGTAGGACCCCAACCTTGCAAAGTCGAAGCAAACAAAAGCAAGCAGCAAACAACAAACCAATGAGCAAAGAACAAATACGAATGAAACTATGATATCAAAACTTACTTGTAAATGATGAATGACAGAATCACAGGTCCAATTGAGAGTGAAATATCTCAACCCTCCAAAGTGCAATAACAGGTCCTAGAACTACCCAGGATTTTCATTCCAGGTCCTGGAACTTGTTTTCTTTATAGCGTACTGAAAAATGTCATCGACGAAGATGGATAATGCCTGGAAACAGTGTGCAATTTTGTTGCATCTTAGCTATTGTTGCACCATACCTATCCCTTCTACACCTACCTGAAGTTTTCTTCTACAAGAACATCTTGCAAAGGCAACAAGCTTCACATCGTCTTTTTCATGTGAAAGACACAGGTTCGATTCTTGTACGGGATAGGTAGGTACTCATTCCCAAGCAAGATGGGAATATTATTGAGGGAAAGGTGCGAAGGATAAATAATTCCTTATTCAATTGGGGCGTTATATTTCCACTTTGTCACATACGACAAAGGACTGGGATTTGTAATGCTAGAAAAAATGACGGTCGAAGTTGTGCATATGACATTGGCATGCACATGGTGCAAAGCCTAGGGAAAAAAATTGGAGGAAAATTTAAGAGCAGGAAAGTCTGCAGGATAAGAACGATGAATACATAGTTAAGCATTCTTACCTCATGCAGGACCTAAACCATGGAAACTGCTAAAAACAACTCCAATTTCCGGCACACAGCCCCAACCTTGAAAAGTCGAAGCAAACAAAAGCAAGAAGCAAGAAAAAAACTAGTGTGCAAGCACGAACAAATCCAACCGTAGGTGCAGGACCCCAACCCTGCAAAAATTGAACCAAACAACAAGAATAAACAACCAACGAACCAATGAACAAGCAACAACCAATGAACCAATAAAGAATATATGTATCTTCAATGATGACTAAAAAAAACCCAACGAACTAATGAACAAACAACAACCAGTGAACCAGTAAAGAATATATGTATCTTCAATGATGACTAAATTACATTCCAAGCATAGAAGAAATATAAAACATATGATGACCATACCAGTGGAAATACTTAAACATTCTTACTTGCAAACTGTAAATAGCCAACAACAAACAACGAATACGAATGAAACTATGGTATTGAAACTTACTCGTCAATGATGAATGACAGAATCACAAGTCCAATTGCGGGTGTAGGACCTGAACCCTGCAAAGTGAGAAAGCAACACCAACTGCGGGTGCAGGACCCCAACCTTGCAAAGTTGAAGAAAACAAAAGCAAGCAACAAGCAATAACAGGTCCAACTGCAGGTGCAGGACCTCAACCTTGCAAAGTTAAACCAAACAACAAAAAACAGTAGTCGACGAGGCAACGAACCAATGAACAAACAACAATTAGTGAACCACTAAACAATATATGAATCTTCAATGATGCCTAAATTGCATTCCAAGTATAGAAGAAGTATGAAACATATGATGGCTATGTGAGTGGCGGTGGACAACAATATATGAAAAAATTCACTGCAACATTGTATGGAAAAATTCGAGGAAAAATATACTGTGACAGGCCTATTTAAGTAAACATTTAAGGTTGTCAGGCCCATTTAAGGGCCTTACACTATGTAAACATTTAAGTTGTGAGGCCTATTCAAATACCTCAAAAAGAGTGTCAATGCTCAAAACTTTCGGTATGTAAAATTTCAATAAAAATAGAAACAATAAGAAAATTAATAATAATAATAATAAAAGAGGTCGATACTCAAAACTTTCAATAGGTAAACATTTTAATAAAAATTAGAAAATAAAAAAAGAACTTAGATGCTCAAAACTTTGTATATCTAAACATAGGAATAGGGAAGTTGGATAGCTATAGTCCCTCTACTCCTTGTAGGGAATAATAATAGTTAAAGAAGACCAAAACTATGAGATCGATTGAGGAAGTTCCCATTAACAAATGTAGTGGTTGGGATTTTTTTATGGAGCAATACAAACAAAACATAATATAAACAAAAACTGCAAACGACAATATTGCACAGCCTCTCCAATATTTTAGGCGGAATGAGTTTGTAAGGATTCCTGTATACTTTGCACACTGTGGGGATGGGATTTGTTCATATTTATATCTGCAGACAAAGGACCAAACGCGGAGGAGAACATCAGCTTTACGTTGAAGGCGACGCTGTAAGAGAATATTTTTGTATAACGTTTAAAATATCACATCAATGTCATAAGCTTCGTAACGCCTGCTTTCTTATTCTGTCGTCCAGTGTTTTGACGTTGATCGTGCAGACAAAAAAGAAAGAAACAGATTGTCTTTTCAAGAGTTGGAAGTATTTCCATTGTCTTGTTCATTTAACTCGATTGTAGATTTCAATGATTGAAGAACTTACTTACTTCCAAAGTCAATGGTAGGTTGGTTTTGTGTCTGTGTCTTAAAATGATTGGAATTTACAATCAAGTTAAACTCTGATGCATGTGGAATAATATTTAAAAATGATGAGGGAATCCGGTGGTGAAACTGCTGAACTCTGGATGATGCAATGAAAATGACTCTCTATTTTCTTGGCCATTTTTAAGTCAATTGTAGATTTTGGATGATTGAAAAGCTTAGTTACAAAATCAATGGTTGGAATAAACATAATTTACAATCAGATTAAGCTCAGGTTACATGTGGAATAATACTGAAGAGTAATGAGGCAATCGGGTTGTGAAACTGCTGAATTATTTGTACTCGCTGAGGTTTGGATGTGACTAAGAATGAATAATGGGAACGTGAGTAAACACTATTTGCTATGTGGACAAGTCTCAAGGTCCTTTTCCTCTGAAACTTTTCAGTGTTATGTGGGAGAGTTTTAAGATCAATTTACCTGGTGTGATTGGCATCTAGGTAGAATAGAGCCATCTAAATCGGAATTTTTTTTTAGAGATTGCTATGTGCTAGGTTGTATTTCAAATTTAAATTGGAATTTGTTTTAGAGATTGCTTTTTGCCAGGTTGTATTTCAAATTTCAATATATGATAACTTGGATATCTGTATGGAGTCATGGAGTCAAGATTTGTATATTCCATACTTAGCCACCAGTAGTTTAGATATGAAACTCCCACTAAATTGATCAACGCTAATATTCATATTTTTGGATTTTACATGAAAATTCCCACTAAATTGACCAACGCCAATATTCATATTTTTGGATTTGATATGTTATTTAAATTTAACATATATCATCTATATGTAAATATATTCATATCAGTTGGATATCTGTATGGATTCAAGATTTGTATATTCCACACTTAGCCACCAGTAGTTTAGATATGAAAATTCCCACTAAATTGATCAATTGTAATATTCACATTTTTGGATTTGATATATCATCTATATGTAAATATATTCATTTGTGAGCTTAATATATAATGGATATTATACACAAAAATATATACCACTTCACCTTGTTAAGTTTTAGTGTTGTTATCAAGTTATTTTCAAATTACATAAGCATTCAATGCATTTTTATCCTCGGAAATCCTCATGTGGAAGAAAACCCAACAAAAACTTCCTCAATAATAGATTGCTAATACAATGCCAAGACTAAGACCAAGAATAAACTAGGACTCAGCATGCACCTCTCTTCTCCTTCTTCCTGCCTTCAAAAGATGCAGACTAGATGAGTGAGTGTGAGAGTGAACAGGTGAGGTGCCATCCTCACATATATATACTAGTTGAGGAGGCTCTAGGGTCATGTCTCTTCACTTAGTACGGCTGAATTCTTCCACGAGTGGTTAAAACCACTTTATAAACCCCAAGGGCCGACTTCACAAATACCACATATAAATATGGGTTGACCAATCCACAAAAGGGTATTTGGTCTTATACAAGACATGACATGATCAATCCACAAAATGGGATTTGATCTATAAGATAATAACTCAAATGTAATTATAATATTCTTCGAATTTACAATATTTCAACACTCCCCCTTAATGAGAAGGGTGTTCTATTGACATGACACAATACAACATCATCAAGAGAAAGATAGGGAAACATCATCGTCAAAATATGGAACATTGACTAGAAGCATGGAGCTTGGAGTAGTATCACCATCATCATCAACATGAGGCCTAATTATCATCGTCGTCATCATCAGCATGAAACTGAAATAACATCTTCATCCTCATCAACATGAGGCTAAAGTAATATTATCAGCAGCATGAAGCTGAAACATCAACATCAATAGTATGAAGCTGGAACAACATCATCAACAACATGAGGCTGGAACAACATCATCAACAACATGAGGCTGGAACAACAACATCATCGACATGAGGCTGAGTCAACAACATCATCAACATGAGGCTGAGACAACAACATCATCAACACGAGGCTGAGACAACAACTTTAACATATGGAAACAAAATGAGGCAGGTGCAACAACAATATTTTGTGGTACTATGATAGACCATCCTTACCGGACCTTCGATATCCACCTAGGAATCATAAGATTCCATAGGATATAAAATCCTAACAAGCTACCACGTGGTACTATGATAGAACGTCCTTACCGGACCTTCGGGATCTGCCCAGGAATCATAAGATTCCCTAGGATATAAATCCTAACAGAGCTACCACTACTGACCACAACTGACATATACATGCACAGGTACTCTGACAGACCATCCTTACCGGACCTTCGGGATCTTCCTAGGGATGATCAATCCCTCAGGATATAAAATCCTAACGGAGCTACCCGTTGTTGGTTAGGATACCATAGTATCATCAACATCACCCCCCCTTTCCAGGGAGGTCCTTTCGAACAACACCAAGATTGTCTCTAAAGTACTCAAACTTCACATGAGACAAAGGCTTGGTCAACACATCTGCAACCTGCTCATCTGCGCCAACATATTGGAGCTTTACAACTCCCCTCTGCACCATATCACAAATGTAGTGATACCAGATCTTTATGTGCTTCAACTTATCATGGAAAATTGAGATCTCCATCATATTTTTACAAATTTGGTTATCACATAGAATCACGGTGGATTCCATATCCATATCAAACATACTTGTCAACAACTTACGAAACCATATGGCTTCACGACTGGAGGAACATGCTGCAATGTATTATACTTTTGTCGTGCTGAGAGAAATACTAGATTTCTTCCCGCTTTGCCATGAATTCATGGCTGACCCCAGACTGAAATGACATCACGAAGTTCTCTTTCTATCAGAATCACTTCCATCCCAATCTGAATAAGTATAACCATACAGTTTGAATTTATGATCTCCAATATATCAGAGACCATAATCCAACGTACCCTTAAGGTATCTCATCACATGTTTTGCAGCTACAAGGTGAAAACGTTTGGGCTCTACCATATACTGACTCAAGGTGCTCACAACAAAGCATATATCTAGCATGGTATTCGTGAGATACATCAATGTTCCAATAATATGTCTGTATAGAGTAGCATCAACTAATTTTGATGAAGTATCAACCAAGAGCTTCAAATTTGTTTCCATGGGTGTATTCATGGCTTTTACATTCCAACATGTCAAATCTCTTCAGTATTTCAACTGCATACTTCCCTTGGTTAAGGAAGATCTACTATGGGCTCTGCCAAACTTCAACACCTAAGAAATAATGCATCAAGCCTAGGTATTTCATCTCAAACTCTGGAGCAAGCTTCTTCTTGCAATCTATGACGAGATTTTCTTCTCTAGTAAGGAATAAATCATCCACATATAGTAGCAATATAACTAGCTCATCATTCATAACCTTGAAGTAAAGGTTAGAATCAACTTTATTCTTGGTAAAGCCCAAGTTTGTCAGAAAACTATCAATTCTTCCATACCAAGCTCTAGGAGCTTGCTTCAACCTGTACAGAGCTTTCTTCAACTTGCAGACATGAGTCTTTATGTCTTGTACTTTGAAACCAATTTTTCACATCACATTGTACCAACTTGGTAAATTTGTTCAACTACAACTTAATCTGCACAATCATGTGCTAGCTCTATGTGCTTTCCACAAAGCACTATTTGTCTCACTGCTTGAGAGTATGTCCTCTGCTCTTTTTGCAACTCTTCCTTTGGGACCAAGACTTTGCACCTGCAGCTTCTCTGAAGCTGAGAATCGTTGTAATTTTTGAACTCTGAGAGTAGTTTATCAGGGCAATAACTTCATATGAAACTGAGAGTGGCTCAATACCTGATACTAAAGGTAGCTTTTATTCTTTCATGGAGGTAACTCAATCTCAAATACAAGGACTTATCCCCCTAAATATCATACTATATCAAAATCATGGTTGTTCTGGTTGTCATCATGAATACTGGAACTATTTCTTCAATTACTGGAGCAAGTGTCTCGTCATAGTCTTCTCCCTTTTGCTGGGAGAATCCCATGGACACAAATCAGGCTTTGTACATATTTATAGTTTTATCTGCAACATGCTTGATCTGTTAGATAAATCTTCGAAGTCACCATTGACTTCCTTTCTAGTCTTAAGGAAAAATCCATATCCTAGTCCTTTTGACTAGCTTCCTTCTCTGTTACTGAAACAAGGGAATCTTCACAGAAGATTTCATGTCTCCTAGAGGTCTTTGAAGCTATGATCTAGTCTTCTCAACTCATGGCATATATGTCTGCTAGTCCTGGAAGATGTATTTTCATCTGATCCTTTTTGAGATCAGGATTACTATGAGTCTTGATTTCTTCCGAGTCTACAAAAACTTCATAGTCTCTACAGGATACACTTGGTGTCGAATACCAAATCTTAATATGAAAAGCTGAGTCAGAATTCAAACAAATTCTGCTTCTTTTCAAGGTGGCTTCATTATCCTTTGACCAAGTATACTGTGAGTTATATTCTAATGTTCAATAATATTTTGGAGCCTTCTTCTCCTTACAATCAATCCCCATATGACATACTATGTATCTCAAAAGTAGATTCTTGTTCATCTTCTTTGGTACATGGATGTATTTGGTCATGTATACAACTTGGATAGTCTATTCCATGTCTCATCTAATATGTTGCCTCTTGCAACCGTCACTATAGCTTCCTCGGGGTTATCACCTGTGACGTTCCCGGAACAAGAACAAAAAGGGAGAAACAACAAACAAGGATAATATTCTTTATACTAATAATAAAAAAACAACGAGAACAATCGTTACAGTAGATCCTTTAGAGCTATCACTTGTGATATTCCTAAAACAAGGGTAAAAAGTAAGAAGTACAATAATAATGAGAGCAACACTCTTCTAGTGTTGTGATCAATCATTTCTTCATGGTAACCTAGGACCAAAACAAGAAGTTTCTCCTAGAGGAGATGTTAGTTATATCTGGTAAGTGATTACAATAACAATTTATCTCAATAATTCTCACATGCTACCAAGTATAAAGCCTTTTGAATATTGTTGTCTCAACTATGAGGTGGTTATCAAACATGACATGTGCAAATTTGAATCTTATCAACTTAATCAATCAAACCTGGAACCTGGAGTCTTGTCCTAAAGAATGAGTGTTGTTTTTTTTCTTCCTAGTCTCCTTCACTCAAGATGACAAGTATTCTTTTCAACTTGTCCTCTGTACTGAGATAATATGATTTCTTCACAAAAATCTAAGTTAAAGAATAAACCCTATAATCTCAACTTTAATCAATCTAATACCTTGAATTTAATTTCGACCGATGGTTAGTATGATGGTCATAGCTTCAAAATACAACCTAGATGTTCATAAGATCAAAATAATGTCATAAAAAATAGATGCATATCAAAATAATCAAAACTGGGGTGCATTATTCCTCTGAATGTGTTGGATCTCAGACCCTTATGGATCTATGATTGTTAAAAGATCCTTTCTCCTGCAAATACCCTTTAGAATAATAATACATTTTAAACATATGTAAGTACATACCTCTGACAGTAAGGCACACTAGGACAATAAAACAACAATCCTAATATTTCACAAAAACTTTCCCTGCAACTGGTGCAAAGAAGCTAACATAAAGGAACTGGTACTCCACTTGCAACTTAGGGTTTTATGAGTAAACCCTAATTTCTCAAACTTCAAATTTTTGAATTATGATCCAAGGAATAGATGTGATGGGTTGAGGCAAGTTTTGTAGAGCTGACTATTTCATAAAATTCCAAGTTTTACCCCTTGAAACTTGACCTGCGCAATTTTGGACTAGTACTTGTGGTACTGGTTTTGGTTTCCTGGTTTTCTAGTACCAGCTAAAACTAGGGTTTGATTTTCTGGAGAATCTGGCCATTGAAAAAGTGCACTCAAATTACCAAAATATGCACTAGGGTAGGGAACACTTCCCTAGATAAATTTTGGTTAGAAATTTCTCTTCAGTAAAAAGCCTTAATTTCCTTGTACGACAACAATGACATTTTTAAATACCCAGTGAAAGGTGCTCTATTTAGTCAAGCTCTGAAACCGTGTTAAGTTTTAGTGTTTTTATTAGGCTATTTCCAAATTACATGAGCATTCAATGCATTTCCAAAACAACAACATAAAGAGGATCACTGAAAGAAACACAATCACAAGGTACACAACATTTTATCCTAGGAAACCCTCATGGGGGAGAAAACCCAACAAAAACTTCCTCAATAATAGATTGCCAATACAATGCCAAGACTAATACCAAGAATAAACTAGGATTGAGCATGCCCATCTCTTCTACTTCCTCCTACAACTGTAACTGCCTTCAAAAGATCTGCACTAGATGAGTGAGTGTGACAATGAACAAGTGAGGCACCATCCTCACATATATATACTAGTTGAGGAGGCACTAGGGTCATGTATATTCACTTAGTAGGGTTGACTTCTTCCGGGAGTGGTTAAAACCACCTTATAAACCCGAGTGGTTGACTTCACAAATACCACCATATAAATATTGTTTGACCAATCCACAAAAGGGGATTTGGTCGTATACAAGACCCGACATGATCAATCCACAAAATGAGAATTGATCTATAAGATAATAACTCAAATATAATTAGAATATTCTTCAAAGTTACAATATTTCAACACATCTTATAGGAATTTGAAATGGACTTTGATCATTTTTAATATATAATGTACATCATACACAAAAATATATACCCACTTCACCTTATAGGCATTTGTAATGGATTTTGATAATTTTTTATTATTATTGTGTAACTTTGTATAAAATATTTTTTTTAACAACCAAACTTAACATGTATTGGTTAGAGACTTCACCTTATAGGCACTACTAATGGATTTTTATAATTCTTTTTATTATCTTTGTATAATTTGTTTTCACTTTTTTCTTATTATAATAATTCAATTTATATGTAGCAGTGAGAGGATTGTTATTGGAGCAATTTTTTTTATAAGGAATTCAAAACAATTTAGAAGTCAAAACACAATATAACTTAGTAGCGAATTAATCACATTCTTGAACTTATACACCTTGAAGAAGACTAGTTATTGGTGCAAACTAATTCTCCAATGCACAACTATTAATGTGGATGAAATCACACCGAAGGGTTGATTTCCACCCAACCAATGTAACATTTGAAACTAGGTGATGTCCCCCAAGTAGAGCTTAAATTCAATGAGAATTAAGGGCAACACTCCTTAAGTGATCTACATAGATCAACTTACTTTTCCCAAAAATCACAATGATGGGGAAAAATTCCAATTGGGAAAACTATTGTGTGGTGGAGAGGCCTTTGGACTTACAACATCTCCATACCTCTTTGGGATATGGTGTACAAGAACACTTTCACTCTATCTTAGATAGTAATTTAGTACCCCCGGCTGTAGATTTCTTCCCCTAATCAATGTTAGTCTCAATAATGAGCTTTAGTATGCCCCTTAGGCTAGGTGCACCTTGAAATTCCTCTACCCACTCAAACAATGTTGGAGTAGTTTTTGGACTACTCCCATAAATTGCAGACCAAAAAAATTCCTATTTCTCAAGGAAATAATGAACAAGAATCCAACTCCCTTCATCAAGGAAACAATCAACAAGAATCCAAAGCCCTTTCAAAAGGCATGCTTCCTCTTTTCTATACCCCCCTAGAAGGTAAAAATTCATTTCCAAGAATTTTTTTGGCTTTCCCATCTTCCTTTCCAAGGTTACTTATCATACTTGAATATACCTAGGGAAAAATTGGGTTAGGGGTAAAAATACCGAGGTCATAAAATGGATGTGATGCTATTTAATACCTACAGTCATTATGGGTTTGTTTTGGAACTCTGTCGTATCCTTCATCTATATAACATCAAAATCCAAAGCATGGTTGGGATAATCTACACACTTCTTAAATAGTGACACGTGAAAAACATTATGAATAATCATGTGATGGTAGGGCCAAAATGTAAGCAATTGCACCAATTTATGCCAAAATATCAAGAGGCCCACAATATATAGGTGCCAATTTCTTCCATTTACCCAAGAATAAGGAGCTCCTCTTTGGTTCAAATCTAAGAAACACTTTCTCTCCAACCTTAAATATTCATTTTGTTTTTTCCTTATATCCATGTGATTTTTCTGTATATCCGATGCAGTCTTCAAAATTTGTCGTCCATACTTCATTATACTTTCCATTTCTTCTAAGGTGCCACTCCCTGAAGTTAAGGGTGTTTCCAAGTTGTCCCAACTAATCCATGAATTACATTTCCATCCATAGAAATCTTTGAACAAACTCTTCTTAATAGAATGATGACAACCATGGTTATAAGAAAAGTCAACTAGCATAAGATAATCTTCCTAAATCCCGGGATGATTCATTACATACATCTATAACATATATTCGAAACTTTTGTTAACCATTTCCATCTAGCCATCGATTTATGGATGGTAGTTTTTACTAAAACTTAACTTCATGTGAAACTCATGGAATAATCTCTGCCATAATTTTGAAATAAAGTTTGAGTATTGGACTTACATAATAACCTTTGGTACACCATCTAATATTACCACCTCCCTGATGAGGATTCAAGCTATTTCACATGTCAAATGAATAATCTTAACCAAAACAAAATGTGTCATCTTGTTCAAATGGTTAACTACTACTAGGATAGAATCATTGGTCCTCAACATCTTTGGTAGACAAGATTCAATGAAATACATCTTGATTTCTTCCCACTTTCGAGATGGTATACTTAAGGTATTCAATTTACCTATCATATGTTGATGGTCCACTTTTATCTGTTGATATTCAAGGCACCTAACCACATATACTATTTCTCACTTTTAATTCTATCTAGTAATACATTTTCTTCACACTCAAGTACATATTTTGATAGATTCCTTGGTGTCCTAAATATGGGGCATTATGGGCTCCATGTAGCACTAATATTCTTAGTTTAGTCTAGTTAGGTACATGTATATTTGGTTCCTCCATGGAAGTATTCCATCTTTTTTTGGATGAGAGTCTTTATATTTCCTTGCTTTTCAATCCAACGCTCATTTCTTAACAAGGCTTGACATGCCTCATGGTACAACTTGTCATCTTTAGATTACAATATGATCACTATCCTTAAATATGATTGATCTTGAGAGATTGTTCCTTTATGTCATTTTCGATCTATGGTGTATTCCACTTGATTTTCTTTTCCTTTTGTGTGTAGTAATTCATATTCATAGCTACTAAAAAACTCTACCCATTATCACTTCCTAGTTTTAACTAAAGGCAAGTTTGCAAATATCTCAAAACTTCATGATTTGATTATAACTTAAATTTATTGCTAATTGAAACATCACAATTTTGACTCCCGTAAATTTTAATGTAATTGCGCAAATGAGAAATAGGCTGGTGAGCCAATAATATTTGGACCATAGCGCATGTAATGATCAATATGGAAGAGGGTTGATCTATGCAAATGGTACATTGGAATTATTAATAAAAAAATCCTTGGTTGGGATGTGAGAGGGACAATTTTGTTGGGGGGATATGATTCCACAAGAGAGGAGGATAAAGGGGGGTCCAACGGGTTCCATGTGCCTAATAACCCATGCCATTCCTTTATAAATAATTTTTGTTATTAAATATTTACAAATCAGTCATTAAATGCATGCAAGAGGTTAGTGGGTAAGTCATCTCACCCATATATTGAAGTATGGGCTAAGTACACTTGTGTTATAGGTTGGTGGGAAAGGTTATCTCACTAATCTAGGACAACATGGGTTGGGTACAATATTTCTTGGGAAACATGAGATATTCAAAGTATGCATGAAGTAAAAGGAAATTTGAGTAGAGTTTTTGGGAAATTTTTAGAAGAGGTTTCCCAGATAGAAGGGGAGTTGGGTGTTGGGAAAGAGAACTAACCATACTATCCATGGAAATATAGATTTGTTGGGTTCAATTTGATGTTGGAAATTTAGGTTGTGTGCCTATAGTGAAGGATGTATGCTTGTAATGTAGGTTATGTGCCTACAAGTGTGTTTCCTATTGAGGAAACTACTCAAGAGCCTTGAGAAGGATGTTGTGATCACTCCTGGGACAAATGCGAATTCCTGGAGTCCCCAACTAAGATATTTTATGTCTGAATTTGAACTAGAGCTTTAGAGGGAAGTGGTATAGCTTGAGGAACTATGTGGAAGAGAAGGCAATCCCATTCTTTGGGTTGTGCAGGTTAAAGGGAAAGAGAGATGGCGGATTGTAATTGTTGTTGGAGTAGAAATCAGGAATTGGGATGCTCTGTGTGTGGAATGTGGACAAGAGAACCAAAATTCCTTGTGTACTCATAGCCTCAACTCAGGGTTGGATTCCTTTTGAGAGAGATGGAATAGCAAGCCTACCGTTAGGAGGAATATCCCTCATGTGTAGCTATTTGGAGATAATTCATTTATGAGATACGTGTTATATCTATATCACATTTTTCTTATGCTAATTCCTTTATGTAAATGATTTATTTGAGTGTTATTATATGTGATAATAATTTTCATTCAAGAATTTAATTTGTTGTTGGATGCATGAGAAATTTTGGGCATGTTGCCTTTATTAATTTTTATTTGTATTCGAGCATTTTATTTGGTTTTTTTGGATGGGTACATTATAATTGGTATCATAGCTCCGGTTGCAATGCCAAGCCTGTATGGGTCTGTTGCATAACAACATAATTTGCTTTATGTTTAGGGGGGAAATCTCCAAACTTGGGATTTTTCTTTGGGATTGCCCAATGTGGAGTTGATTTGATATCTAAGTGGTTGAAATCAACGCAAAGATTCAAGTTCATGGTTTCTGCAAAAATCACGAGTTCATGTTTTGGAAAATTGACTAAGTGTTGAAGTTTTCATGGATATCACACGAAAATAATTTTTTTGTGACACAATGTGTATCACATGAAAAAAATATTTCATGCGATATAGTGTCATTTCCTGGAAGAAAATGAGTAAAGGACCTAGAAAAATTCTTGAAAATTTGAAGATTTTTTGTGTTCCGCATGAAGAAAAGTTGGTTTTGATGCAATGTGTCGCACCAAAATAATCTTAGTGCAATACACTACAAAACAGAACATTTACAGAGGTGAGACACTTAGACAAACGGGTATGTTGCATAACAACATAGTTTTCTTTATGTTTAGGGGGGGAATCTCCAAACTTGGGATTTTTCTTTGGGATTGCCCAATGTGGAGTTGATTTGATATCTAAGTGGTTGAAATCAATGCAAAGGTTCGAGTTCGTGGTTTCTGCAACAATCACGAGTTCATGTTCTGGAAAATTGACTAAGTGTCGACACAATGTATATCACATGAAAAAAAATGTTCATGCGATATAATGTCATTTCCTAGGAAGAAAACGAGTAAAGGACCTAGAAATTTTTTTGAAAAGTTGAAGAGTTTTTGTGTTCCGCATGAAGAAAAGTTGGTTTTGATGCAATGTGTCGCACCAAAATAATCTTAGTGAAATACACTACAAAAGGGAAAATTTTGAGAGGTGAGACACTTAGACAAATGGGTCTGTTGCATAACAACATAGTTTTCTTTATGTTTAGGGGGGAAATCTCCAAACTTGGGATTTTTTTTTGGGATTGCCCAATGTGGAGTTGATTTGATATCGAAGTGGTTGAAATCAATGCAAAGGTTTGAGTTCGTGGTTTCTGCAACAATCACGAGTTCATGTTCTGGAAAATTGACTAAGTGTTGAAGTTTTCATGGATATCACATGAAAATAATTTTGTTGTGGCACAATGTGTATCACATGAAAAAAAATGTTCATGCGATATAGTGTCATTTCCTAGGAAGAAAATGAGTAAAGGACCTAGAAAAATTCTTGGAAAGTTGAAGAGATTTTGTGTTCCGCATGAAGAAAAGTTGGTTTTGATGCAATGTGTCGCACCAAAATAATCTTAGTGAAATACACTACAAAAGGAAACATTTGCAGAGGTGAGACATTTAGACAAATTTTGAGGAAATTTTAAGCATTTCAAATGAAAATATTTTTTGTGTGATACGGTGTGTATCACATGAAAATATTTTTCATGTGAAACAATGGTATCACCGAGATGGAAGATGAGACTTAGAAAAAAATTGAATTTTTTTGAGAAGAAGTGCATGTCGAACAAAAAGAATTTTTCATGTGATGCGATATATCACACCAAAATAAAATAGGCATGATACACTGCATGGAGAGAAAGTTTCCAACAATGTGATATAGAAAAGAGATTATTTCCTTTATCATGAGAAATTAAAGTTGTTGTGATACACTACACATGATAAAATTTCCCATGGATGCGACAAAGAAAGGAAAGCTTGTCCCTGTAGAGACAGCTTCCGAGAGTGAGATATATTGCAGGAAAGAGAAATTTATTGCGATACGTCATGAGAAAATAATTTTTCTTGGGACGCGATAAAGAGGCAGAGACAATTAATCAAAATATGGAAACACTTCCAATATGCGATACATCGCAATTGAAAAATTATTTGGGTGCAACAAGGAAGTTTTTGAAAGTGCGATATGGTGAGAGGGAGAAATTTTCTAGGATGCAATAAGGAAGAGAGGGTCCTTATTGCAAGAAATAAACTTCCACAAGTTTGATACACTGCACAAAACCAAAGTTTCGAGTGATATGATATGGAAAGAGCAGATTGTCATTGGAGAAAAAGGTTTGAAGGCACGATGTGTCACTCTAAAAAAATATTCAGTGTGATACATTGCAAAGCCAAATATTTTCAAAGGTGTGACTAGCCAAAGAAGAGAAAGAACAAAGAAAAGAATAAAGGAGGAAAGAAGAGAAGAAAATAGAGGAAAATATAAAGGAGTAGAATAGAAACAAAGATAGAGAAAAATAAAAGGAGAAAGATGGACAATGATTAAAAAAAAATGAAAGTTTGGAGCCAAAACATTGTTTTGGCCATAAAAATAGCATGTTAAATCAGAATTAGATGAAATTTAAAGGGTATATTTGCAGTTTCAATGATCCATGTGGATATAGGTGGCCACCCACCTTTTCCAGCTGGCTCAAAATAGTTTTCTGGCAATTTTGGCAATTTACTATTTTTAGCAGTTTTTTAACTTCTGGGGCCATTTTGAGGGCCTAAATGAAGGTATTTCGAGATCGATATTATCAATGATAGCTAAAATATTTTATTGAGCCCCCAAACTGAATCTCCTCGATGATACCTTTCCAGCAAGCTATCGTGCGCCCCAAACGAAGATCGTATGCCAAAGTTATGCACCCAGGAAGTTGATACACCAAACTACCCAAAACGGGGTCCACAAAACTGCTGGTTGTTCATCTTCTCGGGTTAGGGTTTTGGATTTTATTTATGATAAAAATACATTTGGAGCCTCATTGTAAGATCATCTTCTTGCAAATGCAAGTAGCAGACACATCTCTTCTCATAGATAAGATGCCACCATTTTAGTGAGTCTTTCACTCTGTATTTTTACAGTCTTTGTACATTTTCGCTCATTAATAGAAAATTGTGTATTATTGTATCTCTGTGATTATGGTTGCATCTTTGATATATTTATGTTATATTATTGGATATCTGAGATATCTTTGTCCATTTCTTTATTATATCTCCCCTCTCATTTTGTGCTGAAAATAATCTGGATCGGTCAAATCCTGTAAAAACGTTAATGAAGGCCATTGGTCAATTTTGCTTCAATTTTCCTAAAAATGCAAATTTGTTGTTTTTCAAGAATAGGATGGTGTTCAATTATAGGGACCCGAATGAAGATGAAATTTTTGCAAAGAGTTCAAAAAGAATACACAAAGATACCCAGTTGGTATTTTTTCCAAATTATAAAGGAGTTGGAGTGGAGGTGCCCAAATAGGGAAAATCCACTATTCTGGACAAGTTTTGGGGTATTTTTGAGATCTTTAGAGGGGGGAAAAGTACCCCAGATCACAGATCCAGAAAAAATTATTCACTCAACTTTTTACCTACTCATCAATCTAAACAAATTTACCTTGCATAAGTTTTTACAAGTCTTCTACCTTGCAAAAGTTGGCCTTTGAGCCAAATCACACCAGTGAAAAAGGTTATAGTTTAGTAGAAATGGAAAATTCATGAAGCCATAAATTTCAGCTCAGAAATCATATGGTTTAAGTTCTCTAAGGGATAATATGGTAGCTTCATAAAGTTGAAAGAAAAAGGGAAATTGGACTCCATGAACCATGCAATTGCTTAATATCAAAGATTTCCAAAACAATGCCAATTTTGGGAAAACATTTCCAGATGATAGGGGTACATGCCATATGTGAGTATTGGGTAAGGAAGATTGCAGATACTTATGATGGTTCCTATGAAGTGGCATAGAGGCACATTTGGAGTGAAAAAACCTGGCAAGGGAAAGAGGATAAGTTTTTAATAATAAGGTATTGTTGATGAATATGAGAACAATTAAGGATAGAGAGTGTTATGCCATGGATTATCAACATGATGATTAGATTCTATGAATGAATATTGTGTGGGTCCACCACACAATATAACTCCACTGTGTAATCATGAAGAAAAAGATTTTTGAAGGAAAGGACCAATGCAACTGATTAAGAGGTTCAATCATGCCAAGACCAAGAATGGAACAAGCCAACGGGTGAAGAATGACATTAAAAGGAACAATAAAATAAGGAAGACTCCTTAGCCATGAATTTAGAAGAATATTGATGGAATTAGAGATTGTTGAAAAAGAAAACAAGGACTTGAGGAGGTGATGTGTGACTCACAATATGGGTGAGTCATCTCTATGTCCAGGCATAAAAATACCTAGAAAATAGTTGCAGGCCATGAACTAGCAACTTATGTCTTAAGTATTGAAAGAAATAAATCCACTTATGTTATCATAATTCATAGTGGAAGTGGGATATAGGTGTAAAAATTCATTATATGGTACAATTAAGGCCCATTCACTTAAAAAGTACTAATGGGGAATGCAAAATTCCATTGGGAGTAGATTGGTCTTGAGTGGATAGAACAAAGCCTCATAGGGAATCACTCAATGAAGTGAAGAGGAGTATCCAAAAATTGAGAAAATCCAATGGATAGCTAGAGGTAATGGAAAGGAATTCCATAAGGAGAATGGTTAAGTTGCTTGAAGGATACCACACCATTAAGAATATGAAATGATATAAACTACATCATTCCAAGGTATTGGAAGGATTATGACAGAATAAAGTCGGAACATGATTTCCTATGTAGAGGTAGCTTCCAATAGGACATGTTGGAAGGAATTGTAAGATGGCCAAGTGGGACTTGGATGGAAAATGTTTAGATTAGGAAACAATAGTGCATAGATAAGAACAATGAGAGAACATAGGGAAGCAAGGATCCAAAGGGATTTGAGGAAATTGCCTATAGTAGAAAAAATAGAATAAATATGCACTAAAGATAATATTGGAAGTAGTGCAAGATATATACAAGAAAGATAGAATGCATATGCATTGGTAGGCATGTTGAGAATTAATTCTTAGTGCATATTGATGCGCATAACTACACGTGAGAATGACTAAAAAAGCATATGGCATGCTTGTAGACTGAAAGTAGTGTGTTGTTATATATCTATGAAATAATGATGTTATGATAATTGAATATGAGTAATGATGGATTACATATCTAGGAAAAAATTATAGCATGGTTGAAAGTGTTGATAATTTTGTCGCTACATACGACTTCATATGAATACAAACAAGGATGGTAAAAATGCTAATAAATAGGTTGGTGAAGGGAGCCTGGGAGCTTCTACAAGATACCAATGGGTCAGGTAGCATAAAGTAATTTGATAACAACCATGCACGTATGCATTTGGTTTCTTATGATGCATAAATGCTAAAGGGAATTGAGGTAAGAGCTCTCTCAGTTAAAATTTATTATTTGAATTAATATGTAAAAGTATAGGGCCTTGAATATACAAAGGATATTTAATTCTTGAATGTAGTCATGTGAAATTTAATGTTATATTATATTTATTATGAGTTCATAACCATGTCAAGTTAGGAGATATACTCCTATTATAGAAATGGAATCCAATAGAGCTAGTCATGTGTGAGGTCATGATTTAGTTGGATATGTAAGGGATATATCACTATACACGTGCTCAATGGTATTCCTACTTATAATCGATGTTTGGAATGCAACCTCTTTGTTGGCATTGAAGAGAACTAAAGGATTATATTATTGGTTTTGTGTATGGGTTGAAGAGGAAGGTATCCAAAAGATCAAACAAGTAATAGCATCTAGGAATTGACTAGACCTTTCAACTCACTATAGTGGAATACATGATATAGATATGTGATATTAAAAATTCAATGCAAGGGTTCATTACGTAGATGTGGCCATGGGTACTGACATATTGATTTGTTGGTAGAAAATTTAATTTCATTATGAAAATCTTGGTGTGCTAGATAATGCATGGGTAATGAATTACAATTCATTCTATTTAAGATAATTAATAGTCGGAAGTGATTGAATTGTTAATATAATATAATTCTAAGAACACTTCATGGGTTGTTGTGAATGTTGCAATAAAATGATAATGTGCATGAATACTAGCAATTTGTTTGGCTAACCGAAAGTTGATAAAGATTGCAGGTATAATGGTATTGAATATGGAAATGGTGTAATCACATAAGGAAGATCAATAGCTACTACTGCAAGAGCCAAACATTATGAGAGGGAATCTCATTCTTGAGAAATTCAATTTCCTATATGAAACAAATTTGGAATTAATAAGTAAAATTTCTATGATGATATCTAATGATGACTATATGTGAGTGATACAGATGAGATAATGATTGTTGAAGCTAGAAAGCTCGAGAAAAACACCACTATTATGACACTAGAATCCCATGGTTCCCAGAGGTTACAAACTTCTAGCAGATATCTGGTGGTAATTTGGCATTCCCCTTGCATATGAAATCCTTGGCAAGATGGATCACTTGAGGGATTGTGACATTGTGTAACAGTGAAGGGGATGCCTGAGCCTGGAGGGTGAGTATAACAAGAAAGATGCAAATTATGAATGCATATGGAATGATGGATGGAATCATGAGGGTGTCTTAGAGGATGAAGTATTTCCCTTGACATCTTTGTGAAGAATAGGAATGGTCATATAGATAAGTATTATCTCATGGCGACAAACTTAATTTTGAATAAATGTTGTATGGTGGAGTTGATAACTCCTGCAAATAAGATAATGATTGTATGATAATGACTATAAAATGTATATTTTATTGGTGGTTGTTATCGGTACAACTAAATAATGAAGACATCAAGTGAGTATTGGGAAATAAGAGCACTCGAAGGAAATTGAGCTCAAGAACAAAGGCGTGGAATAAGTAAATTCCTCTGGAATTGTGATTGCTCGAAAGAAGTGAAGTGGTACCTAGAAGATGTGATGTCATAGGCATACATCCAACTCTTTCGAAAGTTTGGAGACTCTGTTATTGCAACTAGATTTCCTGGAGCTACAACTCAAAGACTTCCTTCTCGGTTTGTGCTAGAGCCCTGGAGGTAATGAGGATTATCTGAGGGATTGCAGTGCAAGGAAGGAAATCCCATTCCTTGGGTTATGCAGGCCAAGGGGAATGAGAGATTGTTGGTTGGAGTTGCTAGAGGATTCAATAAATTGTGAAGTTGTTACATTTGGAGTTCCTGGAGTTGCAACTCTGAGATTTCTTGGCTAGTTTGTGTTGGAGCCCTTGAGGGGATGAGGATTGTCCGAGGGAAATTGTAGTGAAAATAAGGAAATACCTTTTCTTTCCCATTTTCACATGAGACAAACATTTAATACTGGTCACCAAAATCACTTTCTACCTCGAACAACTCATTTTCAATTTGAAAGAGCAATCATTAAACATGAAGTTTTCTTTTTGCAATCAATCTTTTTCACCAAGAAATACCAACCATTAAACACAAAGTTTTCTTTGAATTTCTTTTCGTTTAACTCTATTTAACTGGGAAAGACCAACCATTAAACACAAAAACTTCTCTATCAAATTATTTTCTCTTTTTGCACTTAACACCACTTTTGAAGTGTGACAATTAATAACTTTCAATTAATCTACATAATCACAAACATGAATATGTGGGAGTAACTCTACGATCTTAATGGACAATCTCTCAAGCTAAATTTCTAGAAATGCGAATTTTATTAATGATAGAAAAATAGATATAAGATTAAGGGTGAAGAGTTCATAAATATAATAAATATAATTTGATTAAGGTTTAAAATTGTTTTAATTGGGTAAGATTTCATACTCCTAGGACATAAAGAAACAAGTTAATGAACCAAGACCCAAAAGTATTTGATAGGAGTGAAATTATTTTCCCATATGGACCACCAACAAGTTAGTTTAGGTATTCAAGGTAGTGTGACTTTCTCTCAATAACAATGATGAATTAGCCTAAACACCCATATAGCAAAAGTTATAATTGTCCTCACTCCTAGTTGTATAATTACAATCTTTGTAGAAAATAAAAATATAATTACAATAATAATATAAAATATGATATTTAGTTATTATTATTTTCCATTAGGACAATGTATTCTTTAATCCTTATAGAATGAAAAATTGTTGGTATTTGGTTATTATATATTATTATTAAAATGTTGGTATTTAGTTATTATGTATTATTATTAAAATGTTGGTATTTAGTTATTATAAATTATTATTGTTTTCTTTTTTCATTCATATTTTTTATTCCATCTAAAATGAAAAAATGCAGTCTAAACAAGCTACTCTTTAAGTGATGACTACAACCATAATCCTTTATGGCTAGATGAGGACCTTGTTTTATCTAATAGCTACAAAAGAAGCTCTGAAGACCTAATTAAGAATTTGTTTGGTACTAAGTTGGTCAAGCTCTGCAGCTCTCAAGACCTAATAATTTGCAATGGAGTAATGAAGTGGCCAAAATCCAACCAAATGACCTATATTCATGGGCTAGGTATGTTACAGG